>QKMV01000186.1:0-28155 GCA_003287335.1 Lednia tumana
AACATTTTACTTTTACGGTCCTTCTTAGGACCAAAATTGTTTCTAAATCAGAGCATTACCGAACACTGACCCACCATCAATATGGGCTCTGAACCACTTCGATTAACCACTAATATAGTTATTACCAAAATGTGTCCGGTTTTGGCGATTGTTTATTACGTATATTATTTAGTATTTACAGGGATTAGTTCTCTTTGTACAAAAGTATTCTTTTTAAAGAGAGCTATTTTTAGTCTGGCTCAAGTTTCTTGTTTTTATGGAAATCTGCCCTTCGCTCCAAACAGTTTAAAAGTATTTATTTTTAGATACATTTTGTAATATAATTCGTATTATGGCTTGCAGTACTGGGTTTATTGGTATTTGACTTGGCTAATTTACTATTGTATTAATACAAAATCATAAGTGCTATGGTTTGCCTTTTTGGTATAGCTGTCCGGCTACACTGTCACGAGAGGTTCCGACCTGCGATGTATGCGATCTCTAGCTCTTAACGCGACAAGTTGCCTTTTTTTAAACTACCTATCACAACCGAAGATTCGTACAAAATATACATTCGATCCAAATATATCGCTGGCCGGAACTAGTCTATACAAATTCATTCCGATATATGAGGTGGCAAAATGTAATTTTCGGGGTTTAGTATTACCGTACAACTAAAATAATCTGTGATCAATAAATTAAATTAAAATTAATAAACAGTCATTCAAATTTAAATGCAATTTGTCATGCATTCCATTTTACTATTGGTGAACATTTTCTGGACCTACGGGTATATTTTAATTTTATGCAGAGCAAGTTCGATGTTTCAAATGTTTTCGGAAACTATTGAAAATTAAGCTTTTCTCGGGGCAATAAGGAACATAAATTCATTTTGTCATCAATTTCTCTTTTGTATGTGTTAGTGTAGGCATCTTATTATCTTGCCGTGTCATTAATGTTATAAAACGTGCAATTTTTAGAGAATATTTTTATCAGACCTAAAGAATACGTTGGACCAAATCTAATGCATATTGTTATTTATCAATGATTTTCTCTTTTGATATCAATGCCAAACTGCAACTCTTTATGTTACTTATTTAATAGTATTAATTTTTCATACTATATCATAGTCATTTTATCAACTGTCAGATTCTTCAAAATCATCTTCATTGTCATCAATATATTTTTGTTTATATAATTTTGCGCTACAGCAAGAAGTGTCCTGGACATGGAATTACAAATTAATTATATTTTATGAATGGCCTAAAACAATGTGTTAATAAGAATGATTATATACTATTATATTTTCATTTTCTAACAATAAATCTTCGAGTGTAAGTCTAATGAAACTGTGTTGCCTTTTCACCGGATATGCTGCCTTCTCTGCATGATCCCATAATATAATATCGATAGTCCCTTAAGGCACTATGTGCACTACGTTTAGCCTAATACCAACTGCCTCAAGATTTTGGCTTACCCCTTCCTAACTCTGGCGGTTATCAACCACATTTTAAGAATATGGTAGCCAGTGCAATGCCAGGTTGTTGAATTTGGATGGGGTGGGGGATTTATCCGTAAGGCTGAAAGGGCAAGTGCTTTGACTGCAGCATTCTGGGGGGCACCGCAAGTGGTAACACCCAAAATGTTCGCTTCTTTTTTTGAAGTGAAACATCCAGGTCCGGATTAACGATTTCCGGGACCCTGAGCCAAATTTGAAGTGCCGCCCCTCTGTGTATAGTGTATAGATGAATCTTCTGAATAAAGCAACTAGAACTGATCCAACACGATATA
Organism: Lednia tumana; assembly: GCA_003287335.1. Classification (NCBI taxonomy): domain Eukaryota; kingdom Metazoa; phylum Arthropoda; class Insecta; order Plecoptera; family Nemouridae; genus Lednia; species Lednia tumana. The sequence continues at coordinate 1,771 of QKMV01000186.1, forward strand.
TCGATATGATTTGAAATTGGTCAGTGTTGATTTCAGGCATTTTCCCTGGGGGGAGGGGGGGGGGGGATTTATACTGTAGGAGTCGTTCATTCTGGATATTCTTTGCTCACTTCCTACAACGAAGAAATCATCATACATGCACATCGCCTGTGTTTGTGCGACATTTTCGTGCCAGTATAACATTCAACGTCTTTCCAGTGCCTAGCGCAAAATATTGAGGCAAGATAAACTCGCAGCCTCTTCAGAAAAGTGTTGGCGGCATTAAAAACCATAAGTCTTCACACACAAAACGCCTGAGAACATCACAATTCAGTAGGGCCGTAGGTAAAATTCTGAGATTTCACTTCATTTCCATGTGTTTTGGTGTGTTTTATTGAAGTAGTAAATCGTAGATGGAGCCCAAAAAAGGTGTCTACAGGTACCCCTTTCTATAGCCTGTTAGCCGAATTATAATAGCTATAAAAGTTTTGGAGTAGATACTAAGATTGTAGCGCTGTCAACAGTCTGAAATCAACACTGCCTGGGGCATCCAATTGTGTGACTTCGAGAAAATAAGCAACTCCGTGACGCGTAACATGTGTGTGAAGTACGCGTGCCGTGTTCCGTCCCCTTTTTCTCGATTTTTTGCCGCCCTGGGTCATTTAGACGCCCATTTAGGTCATGTCTAAATCCAAGTCTGGGAACAACTTTACTCTTTAGTGATGGGCGTTGAAACGCAAACAGTCTCAAAGAGTTGTACGGACGTAGTGACAAAAGTTAAAAGTTTTTTGATTTCCACTGCATACTTGATAATTATGTTACAGCATGTTAGAGCCTATTTTTTGACAGATCCACAAGATGTTTCACATAACCGTCCATTGCACATGCTCGGCACACACACTCGCTTTTTGTTTTTACATCGCTCTTAAAATCGCTCCTAAAAGTTAGAATCATATTTACAATGTATTATCATGACTTCAAAGCTGACCGCCAGCTAAAAATCTGAGAATTCATTCCGATATGGCGGGATGGACGTACACAATTCGGCGACTAGCAGCTAAGAGCTCGCCGCTCAATGTTAGTGCAGCTTATCTAACTCTCAAATCCACTGATAAGAGACGTTTGTTCGTGCGGATTATTATTCATCGGAATGTCGATTCACGTACTTTTGTATACTTGAACCATTTCCATATTAGGTAACTTATACGTCTACAATTTATTAAAACTCTTCCCATAATTTGCCAAAAACTCCCGCATGCGCCATGCTGGAATTAATTCTGAAACCTTTAGCTGCTAGTCTGCCGAGCAGCAAGCAGCATGGGCCCAAAGATACCCAAAGATTGGATGAGTGACCTCTCAACTCAAGGTCCATTTATGTTCGGGAGAGAGGTTGGAGGGTTTCAAGCTATCAGTTTAACTCTCCTTGTCATCAACCTGTCGACAGCACGGAGGAGTGGAGATATCTCCACGGTTCGAGCTGTACCGTCCTTCGGAAGGGACATTAGGCGGTGGTCCCCTTGGTGCTTTTCGACAGTAGTAGACTACGTGCCGGCATCGGGTTTCCCCTCTTCCCTGTACGATTCACCATCACCCTCATTATCACCCTAATTATCATCCTAGCATTCACCGACGCCAAGAGACCAGTGTCGCAGGGCCCGTTGTCAATACAGTGCGTCGTGAATCACCACTTAATCAAAGATATCTACATTTATTAACCCTGCCTAGCCTATTATTTAGCCAATGGCATGGGAATATTACTAAAATCACGTTTCAAGGTATCGGTAGTAGGCATATTCTACGTTAGTAGAAAACGCAACCACTATGCCTGTCGATGTAAGGCCGTTCATGAAGAATGTATGTATAAAAAATAACTAAAAAATAACCACTGATTTTCGGCACTTCTAAGTTCCCTTTATAGCCTCACCCTCAGCTGAAAGGACGTCGTTAAACTCAAGTAAACATGAATCGGCCGCTAGAAGAAGAGAGATATACATAAAATATTAAAAGGAGCAAACGTGATCTGCTATCTCTATGATTATGTGGTGTTTAACGACGCACTCGACTGTTTGCCATGTGGAATTGTTTATAAGGCGTCGGTGTATGACAGGGTGATAATAAGGGTGCTGATGAACCTAACGGAGAAAAGAGGTAACCCGATACCGGCATGTAGCCTACTACTGTCAAAAAGCACTCAGGAGACCACCGCTTAGCGTCCCTTGAGAAGGACGGTACAACTCGAACAGCAGGATTCCTTCACTAATCTGTGCTGTCGAGAGATTGATGTCAAGGGGAGTGGAGCTGCTCTACTAGCTTCAAGCTGGGTCTTGGGATGAATGGTAATTCTCATCCAGCTTCTGATTCAGCGCAATGCTGCCTAACTTCTGTGATCTCACGAGAGCTGGTGTATCCAACACGCCAAACCGTTCGGTTTTTCTATCTCTTTATCGATCAATCGAAGCAGTTTATGGCAAATGGGCTGTGCTGGGCCAAATCAAATCCATCAAAAGCCCTGCGCGCCCTGCACACGTCCTAGTATCTGTGAGGACGCAAGGAATTTTCCATTACGGGGGCCTAGGTCAGGCCCAAATATTGATAGGGTAAGAAGGAATCAGGTGCTTGTATAAAAATAAGGCTGGCGCTGTTTATGAGAGCTAAGCCCACATCAGAGCTAACCCCAAATGTTATGGCGCAGCCCATATTTTTGAGGCGAATCGGGTGAAATCATGATCCGGCCCATCGGGAAAACACACTGTTTAATTGAACAAAAATTGGATTTCCACTGCTTATGAGAGCTACAAGCCCATACCAGTGCTTAGTCCAAATGTCAAAGCAAAGCGTATCGTGTGGAACAATGTGAGGGAAATTAACAAGTTTAAACAATGAACCCAAATTTAACAGGCGAAGCCCAAATTAAATGGCGAGGTACAGAATAAAAAAGCCCAAAGTGCAAGGCGAAGCCAGAATTTTGTGGAGAAGCCGAAATATACTTCCGCCCATCGGGCGGCGCTAAGCTAGTGCCTTTATCCCTAATCTTGACGTTTTGGTGGGCAGAGCCAAGTCCCAAAGACGATCATCGCAAATCCCTACAGAGGTTAGCTGATGAAAACTGAGCGATGTCACTTGCCTAGCCGGGCCTTCGGAGTTTCGCCACTTGCTAATATTTCTACAGCAGAGCCAGAAGTTGTGTTTTTTCTGCGATAACTAGTCTTCATAATTTTGAGTCTCGACTCTTCGCAATGTGGCATTGGTCATTTGTCGACAGTGAATTACAGAGTGATAATAAGGGTGATGATTAACCTAACTGGGAATAGAGGAAACTCGTTGACGGTATGTAGCCTACTCCTGTCGAAAACCACCAAGGAGACCACCGCTGAACGTCCCGTCCATAGGACGACACAAAGCGAACATCAGGATTCATCCACTAGCCTGAGCTGTCGAGAGGTTGATATCAAGAGGAGTGAAGCCGTACTACCTTCAAACCCTCACACCTCTCCCCAAATGGAACCAGGTATTGGGAATTTAATTTCTTTCAGTATAAATGTATCACTGGCCACCCTAAATTTGCAAGGAAATGTCTGAAAATCACATTTTATCCTATAATGGTGAGAGTGTGATCGCCAAATACTAAATAGTAAAAGAATATAGACTCCGACGCCAAATGACTATTGCCACAGGGCGAAGAGTCGAGTGTGTCGCATTCAAAATCAAATAATCAAAAAAATATAGACGCAGACCAATAGTTAATACCCGGTCACTAGACCATGTTATACTCCAATTTTATGGCGCGCTCCAAACATTGGAATGCACCATCAAAATGGCAGCCTTCAATCTACATTTTGGGACATATTTAAATTGAGTTTTAAATTACCGCCATATTATCTACCGAATGGCTTGACCACATGCCACGCTGGGAGATGGGTACGATCATTTTGCCAAATTCCCTTGTCCCAATGTTGCCTGCCTGGTATCGGCATCAACTAAATCTGTTTTCATTACTTTGATAATGAATCTTGGTGCTTAACGAAAACAAATATCGTACTTCATAATGACAATGGGAGTGGGGAGAGGGAGGGAGGGAGGGAGGGAGGGAGGGAGAGCTTACTCCCTCAGGGCAGAATTAACTGAAGTAGGTACCTACCTGTTAGAGGTGTTATTCTCTCTAAGTACGAATTCGTTCCACCAATGGTCAAGGTACAAGGCAAACTTGTAATGCACGTAGTCAGTGGCGGACTGGGGCAAAATCCGATCCGGACAGGCCAAAAGCAGCGGCCGTCTTACGGATAGGATTGCCAGATCCCAAACTAGAGAGGGTGGGACAGAGTTTGGCCACCCCAAAAATACGTAAGCCACGGGGGGATTTGGGGAGCTTTGCCCCCCAGCAAAGAGGCGTTGATTTTTATACGATTTCAAGGTCATTTGGAAGCAAATCGATGTGTCTTAGATGAAATCACGGCAACCTTGGCAATCGAGATTTCCAGACATTTTTCATTCTCAATAACCATGAAATCAGGAGAAGATAGAAACAAAAGATTCGGAGATAAAATTTAGCAGTCAGCAAATAATAGCCGGTGAGTGAGAAGCTAGATTCACAAATCAAATCTCACAAGGTTCATAGACGTATACTCTCAACTCACAACTATACATTTTTATATTTCGGTGTAAGACGCGGTAATTCCAAGTCAGTTCAGCCCGTGTCTAAAAGCCGGGGTGGAACTCTGGATGGTGAAGCTATTAGTAAGAAAATAAAATTTTAGCAAAAAATCTCTTATATACTTGGCGCCGGGTGGCCCATTGGTAATCGACATGAGCAGCCCATCTAAGACAGATGCCACGGCACACAACAAGCACGATTACACGCCTAATTAGCCTATAATTATTTCACATAATTTTGATCATGTATATATGATCTGTCTCTGGAGCGGCCCACTTTGAGTTTGGAAGTAACGGCCCAGCGGGCAATCGGATATTTTTAATTAGTCCGGCCCTGCTGGTAGTAACAATTGTAGGTACGGGTACTGACTCATTCTTATAAGCATTCCACCCAGCCAGGGTTCCTTGACAAAGCCTAGAAATAGCCAAGTTCTCATTGAAGACTAAGAATGATAATTTTGTCATTTTTTTCACGTAGGTATGTGTTAAATTAATCCCATCATTTGCATAGGTAATTATTTGAATTATTTGCATTTATTTTCATTTGATAAATATCCCAGATGTTTTTTTCAGAGCTATCTTTACGTAATTGAGTTGAGTAATTGGTAGCGTGGTAGAAATGGTAATGGGATAGCAGCTACATTCCTCGAGTCTTTGCAGGCTGCCGATAACAATCACGATTCACTGGCAGCATTATATGTTAATCTGTCTATGAAATTTGTCTTCCAAAGTCTGAAACGTAGTACACAATCTGACTCATTTTTCTAATTACATTTGAAACTGTTTATTTCTTGTCATTAACAGGGAACACGTTAGATACATATACATTGTTATACAACCATTTTTAATGCGGTGCACGTTATGCTAATGAAGTAGGTGCTCTTTTTGAGAAAAAAAATGTATAAAAATACAAACAAATTTGCTATAATTTAATTATAGCTAAGAGAACAGTCGTGTCATGTTTACGAAACCAGTCAAGAAGATTGTCAGTAAGCATCTACGTGTTCATTGGTTTCCGTGCGTCCAACTCTGTCGAGGGCGCTCTACTGAAGCCGACCGACGAGCAGATTGGAAATCCGTGTCTTCATTTCTTACAGGAGCTCTTTGTTGTCCACCAGGTCCCAATCTGCCGTTGAGCGTACCAGTGGGTGCAGCGTTGGCGGTCTGACCACCATTAGCAGGCTGGACAGGCGCAGGGACTTGTTGGCCACGGTGGTTCATGATGTGTTGCTGATTCAAGTACCAGAAAGGTTGATGTTCGCGCGGCCATTCTGGAAGACGCGGTACGAGGTACGGATCGCCGATGGTTCCTGGTTGTGGTTTCAAGGGGCCTTGGTATGTCTCCTCGTTTTCGCCACCAAAGCGGTTCGGAACGTTGTTGTTCGCTGTGTCGGTGTTAGTGTTGAACTGGTCCAGGACTGTGGGATATCCCACGGGCTTCGGAGCGTAAGGTGAGCGTTGGGCCATCCCAGTAGTCAAGCAGGCAACGAGCAGGCCAATAGATAATTTCTGGAGAGGGAAACACACTTTGTTTAGAACATTGTTTGGGCCCTTCCTACTCCTTACTCTACCACTTAATTCGTTCAGACCAAGTTTTGTCGTCAAATGCTGACTCAACCGTTTAATATACCTATGCTCGTAAGCGAGTTATAGATAGAATTGTAGCTGAGATCTCTCGCCAGCGTTCGTTTCAACATTTTGGCCAATAAAGCCGAAATATGGTCCGACGCACGATGTTAATTGGTGATTATTTGCTATATATGGATCATGTATAAGAGACAAAGCAAATCCAATGAACAAAATGGCCTAAGTTATCTTGAACGTTTGAGCTATGTGTCAGCGTTTGTCGACAGAACTTGGTGCGCAATTTTTTTTCCGTAACGCTTAAACTTACCATAGTGGGCCAACAAGTTTGATGGCGCAGTTTGCTCAGTGCGGATTTACGTATAGCCTTCACCGAGGTTGGTCGGTCAACTGTAGCGACTACCGAGGTTCCCTGTTGATAAACAATTTATAAGATGTATAACTCCTAACTTTTCCCTCGTTCACTTGTTTGCTCCCCACTCCAAAATGTTGTTTCGTGCAGCGATTCGTAGAACATGAGTTTCCTCGTATAAAACGTTGTCGTGTATTGACCGTACTTTCAAACGCATCAATCTGGGTTTTTCCAGTTTACTTTTTTGTGGGGTAATAGTGAGCAAGTTCAGTCACAAGGTCACGGTATATTATAATAATATGCATTCGAAGCGCGTAACTAAATGATCGAATTGTAGAACAGAACAAAGCCACCTGGAAGACACCCAAGCTCGTCAAATATTCGAGACATGTAGAAAGAACGAAATATGTGGGCTCACTCATTGGCCATTGCCCAATCGGCAATTGTAAATTTCCTGCCAGTATCGTCGTTGTTATTTCCTGTTATTCAATTCTTTATAGGGCCCAAAAGCAATCTGTGGTTTATTTTCCTGCATTACTCACTCCCAAATGAATGAGATAAGATTAAACCATAGTGATTCACCTGGAACCTGATTGAATGGCGTCATCAATATTATGACAAATGGGGAATTATGCTCTCTTATTGTAATTCAGGAGTAACATATTGTTTGGCTTCGCTCTACTTGCATGTATAAACAATAGAATTTTTAATTAAATCGATTCAGCTATTATCTAATTTCACACTGCAAATACATATTTTTGGCTACACACAATAATATATTAATGAATTATGTAAATTACATAATTACTATAACACGCGCGCCACACGCATTTTGTTTGTGTCATCCTTTGTAGCTGAGTGAAGAAAACCAGGTTTCATGTCCAGTTGCTATACTTATGTTGTTTTTAATACAAACCATTGGGATAACTTTTAAAAAAATTAGTAGAAGATTAACTTACATCATATCATGCATCATATCACACTACTTAAAGTGGCAAACAGCATTCAAAGGGTAGTTTACAAAAAAAAGGACTCAAAATTAAACTACAACCCATAATTTTAACATTGAGTTGTCAATGGATATGTCATATTACCAGACACAAACATTAAGCTGACAATATGACAATCTGACCGAGACAGAAGTACTCACTGTGTTCCTGCATCGAAATAAAAAACCTAAAAGTGGATACCGCACAAACAAGTACTAGTGACGACGTACATGCTAGGTTTTCATTGTGCTTTTTTACTTGTTTGTATAAGTTGGCCATAGCCAACCATAGAAAAAAAAGTTAATTCCCATAAACACTTACTCTGCATCACTGTGAATGCAAGGCTGTATCTCAAGTCATTTTCAAGTTTAAGATTTTTTTTACCATGATACCTCAGATATTTACAATAATGCCGGGCTATTTTGGAGTTTTCTTGCTCTCGTATTTTAGTTTTTATAATTTTTTTAAAAGTGTTAAACATTTTGCGGTTTTTACGATTTTAGTTGCTCTATTTTGTTTCAAGACGAACCTAAAATATTGGATCAAATAAAAATAGATTATTAAACGTAGGTTTTCAGAGCTATGTTTATTTAATGTTCCACATTTTTATTTGGTTTTTTCTCGATCGAAACGTCGAGAAGATAATTTTTACTATCAGAGCAAAACCGAGAAAAACTCTGAAACAAACTGAAAAACTGTGAAACAAAACTAAATTAGTTTCAACAGCAGATATTCGAGAATAAGTTTATTGTGGGTTCATTGAAATCTGGTGAGGATAATGAACGCATCAGGTTGAGTGATGAAGTAAGAGATTTCATACAAATTCCAGTGAGTTTCTGCCCTTTCATGAGCCGACCTGATGCATTAATTTTCCTTACCAAGTAGTCTGATTTGCGTGAAACCAAAAATATAAGACTCTTGAGGGTCAGTGATGATGCTAATTTTATTTTGTTCGGTTGGTTTTATTTTCCTTGAAAAAAAGCAAGCAAAATAGACTAAAAATCGTACATTTTTAAGCAATCTGAAAATAAAGATAAAAAATAAAATATTTCGGCATACAATTTTATAAATGTACGAGTCTCTATGATAAAAAGTTAGGTACCAGTGATCCCAAAATTGAAAGCTCTAACTAGTTTATTATTTGAGTTACAAGTTCCCATTCACAAGGCAAGTAGATTGAGTGTTCTCCTTATTTTGCAGACAACTTACCTGAACTTAAGTTTTAACTATCTTTTCTTTGGTCAGCTATGATTTTTTTCATACCGGCCTGTTGATGGACCTCACGAATGGAAGGGACTAGTATAGTGACAAACATGCTGTGTGGTAGAGGAACTATCCCTGCAGTTGGCTGAAATAGTAGTGGAAATTATTGGGAAATCACGACGGGATAGCCAGTCACCATATTGGATCGAATCTGGGGTCTCCCAAATGAAATGCAACCCCAAGCGCATCTTAAGGTACGAAAGCAGTCAAGGCAAAACCCCCTCTCAAATGATTCGGCCTGCACATTTTAAATCATCAAATATACTTGTCTATATACTTGTCACTAATACTTGTCTAAGTCTAAATACTTGTCTAATCTCCATGGGCAGAAACTTATTTCAGCTTTGCTAAAAAATTTGGTTTTTGCCATGCAATTTTGACTTTGATCATTTTTGGCATCGTCTTCGATGGATTGGCAGTCTTTAAAATGAGTTTTAACGTTATAATTGGAACTTTTGTTCAATATGAATCTTCCCGATCGGCATCGCCTCAAATTTTGGGACTTGTCTCGACATTTGGCCAGCGCTCTGATGTAGCATTAGCTCTCGTAACTGGTGGAAACCTGGTTTTGCTCAATCTTCTTTTACAGAGTTAAAAATTCTTTTTGTCCCTAGTTTTAACACCATAATTGAATCCTCACTTCCACCAGTAATCAGAAACAAATACCATATCAAGCAACTAAAATCCCTGGCATTTTTGGATTCCCCTGTTTAAACCCCAAAGCTTGCAGTTATCCTTTAAAAATTTCTCGACATCTATGCCGCTGAACGTCCATCTTTCGTCATAAATTCACATAGAAAATCTCAATTTGACCAGAAAATCCCAAATTGAAGCCAATTTTGGTTGCACAGGGTCTTCACCTCTGCCATTTAGCAAGCTGGAATAATGTTGATAGGAATATCATATTTGAAATATCTATGAATTAAAGTCAAAAACTCTCAATTCGACCAAAAAAACCACCAAAGGCCGAACGCCCCTACTGTGCTGAGCTGAAAGCTTTTTCTGCTACAACGATAAAACGCCCCTGGGCCACCCCGCATCACTGCAGGTTTTTCAAATACACGTAATGAATTGAGAGCGCAACTGAGGAGCTAAGAATGATTACCTAAAGCTCATAAGTGTGGGGGGAGGGAAGTCCACACTTTACAGCCAGGCTATGGAATGCTTTAGGACTTCACACATTAATTTACTTACTCTTGCCAAATTATTATTCTAGAGGTCAGACCCCAGAGGTTAACAAGTAACTTTTGGCTGCTCATAGGTAGAATAATATAGAAGCAATTCAAATGCTTTCTCTCATTTCTAAAGCGACACTTAAAGAATATATATATCGTTCAATCATTGAATTCCAAAATTTGATACCGTTTAATTTTAAAATTACAAAACCGGGCCCCAGGTCTTTTTCAAAATGTAGGTTCATTTTTTTTGGCATTCACATGTGTTTAGTGGGAGATAGATACTGACAGCCAACCATTTTGAGTCGAATGTTACAAAATTTTATGTTGAATTTTAAATGATGGCCATCTTTTATCATAGTCTCAGTTGTTGGCTGTTTGAACGTATTTTCTTTGCTGTGCGCCTTTTGCCAATCCCTGTTCCAGTCGCATCAGTCTATCAGTCAATCACTCCTGTTAACAATTCCACAGCCCAAATCACTGTCTCACCACAGAAGCCACAGAGGGGAAGGGGGAAATTTTTGGATGCCACACTATTTTTTAATTGGGAGAGGGACAGAAAAATAACGAAAACATCAATTTCACTCGCAGAAAATTGAAAATCATTTTTGAAAAACACAAAAAAAAACAGCACGCAGCCCGAGAAAAACTACCGAGCACACTACTCACCATTACAGTGAATTCGTTTGCACACGCTACTTGACTGATACCAAAAGTTGGCTGACTGAAAAATAACCCGGCCACAAGGCTCTGTATCACTTTTTTTCAATCGGTGCAAATTTATGAGCAGCAAAGCTACAACAACATGCCGTGCTTACAATTTTGCCCAACACTATATTACTAGTAGAACACTGCTTTCATAGTGGTTTCTTCATAATGCCTTTGAGAATATCGGATGGTTAGGTAGAACCGTTGATATCCAAAGGTAGCAAAACAGTTACTGCACACAAAGTTTTTTGATGCACAGTTTGTTACTTTGTAACAAACATTACCATAATAACTACGTACCTAAGCAGCTTCAACCAAATTTATAGTCACCAACCAAGCAAATTTATTTCCCTTACTGGAAAAGTTTTACTAGGTAAAAGGTTTACAAGGGTGCAGGCCTGAGCTGGCTTCTTATTTGATCCTTACATAAAATTCTTTTATCAGTACCTACATCCCTTTTTTCCACAACGCCTTTCCTATTTCATATGCACTGCTGAAGAAGAACCAATGGGGTTTATGAAGGGCTCAGGTTCTGATCAGCACCTTGAGGCTTTTCAAGCTTCACTCCTGACCACAGCAATAATTTTAAAATTGGGTCTTGAATTCTCCAGGCCTCGGTTCTACAGTATCTATTACCCAGTAAAATGTGGATCACACAAAGTCCACCAGGCTGGTTTTGATTCTTGATTCAGTAGATATCTGCAGGGTTTTTGTGTATACCTGCCTAGTTATTTTATTCACTCCATAAACTAAGCCTTGAGACAAAGGACTAACTACTATGTACTAGTTTTTTCAAATGTGAATCCTCTTCTTCCTAAGGCTTGTAGTATTGAACAGATGTTTTGACAGTCATCTGCAAAAACAAGAAATGAATGTATACATCCAAGTATAACAATGAAACTGCCACTTATGGCAGAATAATATCTAACAAGATTGTAGGTAGGCACTAGCTATGGTACTAGGTACCCCTGTTATAAGCAATTTTTTAATCTCACCAATTCCACTATGTAATCTCCCAACATGGTTCAGATTGAGTCTGTGTAGCATATCGTGTAAGTTTCTTGGGAAATGACCAGTTGCCTTGCTAAAGGACTAACAAAGGAAGGAATAAAAAATGAATACAATACTAGTAAGTCTTGATTAAGGAAATGAGAAATTTAGCTGTTCCCTGAGAATTAAGCTGACTCACTATCCAGCCGCTTTCAATACCCCCAAGGTAAAAATAACCGAAAAGTTAAATTGATTAATGATTATATGGTTTTATGTTTTGGGGTTCTCGTTCTACAGTACAACACGACATCTCAAATTTTTAAGTCCCTGTATTACTCCGTTCCTGCACACATAAAAAATTCCACCAGCTGCATGCCTGAAATTTTATTATGGCTGAGCCTATACGCACACCTAGGTGGGTGCCGTACTCGCTAAAAGCCTATTTGCAAACCTAGGTGTGGCGCATCTCAGTGAAAGGCTATTCACAGAACGCAGGAGTGCGCGTATCTCTCTGAAAGGTTATTCGCCCACCTCGACTTGTGCGCCCAATACAAGTGTGCGCGCTTCTTTTGGCAAACCTATTTGCCCACCCTGCACAACTATACTTGTGTGGGCAATATTCTCAAAACCTATTCGCCCACCTTCAAGTGTGCGCGCTTCTTTTGCCAAATCTATTCGCCGAAATCCACGGATTTTGTACCTTAACTTCCGACTACCGTCACTAGCGTAACTACCGACTAACAGGACAAGTTGATGACCAAAAATTAATAAACGCCAACAAGTGCAGCGTACTGAATCTACATCTGATCAACATCTCATCACCAGTGTAAGCCCCGACTACCGAACCTACCGCCTTTCGTCACTACTGTCTACCATAACTACGGACCACCTAGATAACCCAAATAATAATCACCAGTGTGCACCCTGAATAAAGTCCCCGCTAAGCTCCATGCTTTCCAGCAACAAGCGTTCACACTTATTAGAGTGTGAATAGGCCACCAGTGAATTAGTCAGACACCTGTCAGAGTGTGAATAGCTTCCCAGTCAGCTGCACATACAAGTCAGGTGTACGAATAACCTCCCAGCAAGAAGCGCACACAGTTATTAGAGTGCGGTAAGGCTGCCAGTGAATTAGTTGCACACTTTCAGATGTGTGAATAGACACATCTTTCAATTACATCCACTTATACGTGCCATGCTTTGTTCAATGAATGAATAAGTTCTCAAGTAGGTGGGTACCTATACTTATGGTGAACTTTAGAGCGCAAAATAACGTTGAATTTAACATTTAAGTAGGTAGTTATTTAGTATGAAGTAGGCTTGGGTGTCAATGTACAACCTTTTTTATATTTATCCATGAAGTCATAATTTCTGGCACTTCAAGCTTCGATAGTTGACACTGATCGGGTAGCATAACTTGCAGATCCCAATCCCCACTTGTAACAAACATAGTTTTCTCATGATTCATCAAACTGCTCTTTTCAAGCCACTGAACAAATAGCGGTAAGACTTTGTCAAATGTTTGCTCGTCATCCACCATATCCTGAAAAAATGTTAATATTTCCTAGTGAAATTAATGTTGTGAGTAGCAGTTTATGTTTGGACTAATTGTTGCATTAGACAAATAGGTAAGAATATAGTTTTATGATCATTATCAAGGTGTCAGGATTTCATTTTCTTACCTGAAAAATACCCGTTAGATCTGTGCAGAAAGGAGTTAATATTGAATGAACTTCAGGCTTGATGTAACAATGGAATTTTGAAACTATCTCCATTCTTTTTCCATCGATGTGTATGCATGGAAATTCAATTATTTCCTGTAGACGAATGGATGGCCCAAAAAGAACAGCAATAGTGAACGTACAAATAATTAATTAGTGACTGACTACATGCACAGTAAACTTCACCTATCTAAGATTAGTACCTGTGGTTGTATTTTCACATTTTTGTCACATGTTGCTTCAAAATCTAACACCAGAAAGTTGTCAAACTTCTGCTTATAGCTACTCTGAATTTGATGATGATAATAGCCACTGAACGGTGTTTTAAGAGGAATCTGACTAAACTTGCGGGTTCTTAAGGTGAGCCCAACATGATGTTGCACATTGACGCTTAAATACAACAATGCATTACTTAGCATCATGCTCAATAACTGTCAAATAAGCACATGGCAGCAGCCATCTTGTTATGTGTATTGATACTTTTACCACCCCTACCGACCCTCCGTCAAATGTTTTGTGAAACCGCCACTAGGTAGCACAAGAAACTCCGGCCATTCAAAATTAGCGAACCAAATTTATAAATTTTGAAAAATGCCTCAGTACCCCAACACAACGCATTCCAATGGTATGCACTCAGAGTAGAACGATAAAAACTACAACGTCAAATTAGCATTACATAACAAAAAACCAATAGACCACTTGCAAAATGCCATTCCAGAGACGATAAAAATTTGTTTGATAATGAATTTCTTATGTGAATACGTTTTTATTTAGCCTTATTGACTCTGGATTAAGCCTTTTTGCAAGTCGTCTATTGATGAAAAAACTAATTTTATGGAAAAAATTGAAAAATGACTGAATAACTCATGGCATTCCACTCGTAGAATGTCAGAAGATGCCTTAGTCGCGTTGCTTGCCTGGCTTGTTGTTCCTGCCATGATCGTTCGCTGGCCATCGAAGTTTTATCTCAGTGAGTCTAATTTGGATTTACGTACCTGTGAGCCAAGAGGATATTTTTCCGAAAAATATATGTGTTTTGTGCTGTGATGGTGGCTTATATTAAAAAGTTTCATAACCACGGTCTCGTTGCAGATTACGCACATTACCAAGTTCTCTTTATTTCCTTTGATGTACATAAATTCTTGCTCCCAAATCACTTGAAATTCATGATTTTCATCTTTCAGCTTACGCTTCTTTGTCGTCCTTTTTGCAAGCACACACCAACTCAACTCACTGTCCACTGACAACTGAAATCTGGATTTGGTGTTAAACTGAATTAGCCCTACACCTTCGGTCACTTATCACTATTAGTATTGTACTGACTGCAAGCTTCGAAACAAGCTAATTTTTGTAAAATTGTAAACAGTCGCTTGGAAGAAACACCGGCTGCAAAATGATAAATCTATTAAATAATGGCTGGATGAGAAACGAGGTAGTGTTTCTTTGTTCAAAATAATCTAATTCTTGTAAAATTGTAGACAGTCACATCAAAGAATGCTCACTTCGAAGAAGAACCGGCTACAATGAGAAAGCTATGACAGAATGACTCGATGAGGAAAGAGGTCGAGTTTTTTTCGAAATAAGCCAATTCTTGTTCAAATGTAGCTTAGAAGGACCAGATGAGAAATGCAAAACCTGAAGACGTAGTATTTATAGTTTTAGCTATAGAAGAGTATTTGAATTTTAACGACTGACGAGATGATGCAAGTACACAGACATATTTTTTTTTATTTGGAACAAGTGTGAACACACATAATAACACAGAAATAAATTTTAGAGGATATGTACAACAAATTCGTATCAAAGTGGTGGTGAACCGCAAAAATTAGAGCGCGGAGCCGCAGTTTGAGTACCACTGCACAATGTGGTGTGAAAGGTTCTGTAGAGCCTAAATAATGGCTCGTGCAAGGGTTGTCACTTGTCATCTGTGGAAAGGTTTAGAGCATGTAATTGGCAACACACCACATACCCTCTAGTGATTGACAGCCTATTCAAAATGCTCATGGGATACCTCCTTTAACCAGAAGATTTGCCGCTGCACTCTCAGCCCCGAACGGAGTTAAGTTTGATACATCACTCCTATCTTGGTGGTCCTTCCAGAACCGCGAATCATAACGTACGGAATGCATAGCACGTGCTGCGGTTATAGATCTATAATTTTCATTGACGTGAAATATGATTTCTAGAGTAAATCTATCAAGATTCATTCCATCATAGTCCTAGAGGGTCCTTTATCCTTTATCTTTTATCCTTTATCCATCATAGTCAGGAGATATGAGTCTCAAAAATGTTATAAGATTCATTCCACTTGTTTTGCCTATCGCCAATAACATATTTAGCACAAGTAAAGAAGGTCTTGCTCCATGGTACTACCTATTCTTACTCCCTCGTTGCTAAGGTTAAGTGATTTCATGGCAGTGGCCCCAAGCACGCTGACTTTCAACAAGAGATGTTTCCCAACCAGTGCGACGCCTCGAGAATCGGCCTTGCCGGGAAAATGCCAGCAAGTGCTGGAAATCATGGCACCTCCACCGAGAGATGGGAGAGCATTCCGTCTCGCCTGCACACCTTCAAAATGCAGGCCGTTCAGCGATTTCTTGGTCATAACTTTGTGCAATGAATGTGTCTGGTGAGATGGAAATGTTCCAGATGTTCGTTCGTTCCTTTATCTAGCAAGTGACTCGGTCACTCGTAGGTATGTTGGCATAACATTGTCAGCCTCGAGCTCTGCGAACGCAACGCGCCTATTTATCTTGGCAGTGGGCTTCGCATCGGTCGATAAATGCAGACACCCGGCGTTTCAATACTGTGGCCGATACTCAATCCAGCGTACTTAACATTCGCCTAAATAAAAATTACCAAAAAGCTATTAACATGAGCGGATTTGATCCATCTACCCTGAGGATAGAAAACAAGGACCTAACGCACTCGACCATCGAACCACTGTTCATTCAGTTGATTATAGCGAGCATATAACTTCAAAATTGGCACCGGAAAAAAAGTGAATGTTTGCATCGCGATTTGTTGGAATCATCCATGACTCCTGAGAACTCCATACCCAAACCAACTGTCTTCACATTCGCCTAAATAAAAATGACCGAAAAGCTATTACCATGCTCGGATTTGATCCGGCTGCTCTTGGATTAGACTGCAAGGGTCATATGCGCTCGGCCAACGATCCTTGTTACGAATGAATGATAATAGCGAGCATAAACATTCCAATACGGCACTAGAAAAAGAAGTGAATGTGTCATTAGCGGAGAATCATAGTGACGAAACTCCGACTGAAAAACCCTCTAGGACGAGTTGAACGCGTTGCGCGAGCAATCACCGAGACACCAAAATGTCTTGAGACGAAGGAAGGTCGTCAATGGACGGTCCGCCGTATCTCGGTAACAATTCCAGCCTTCCGCATCTTGAGCGTCTGGCCGGTAGTGAAGCCTTCGTCGCCAAGACGTTGGGCATTGAAAATAAAGGACTCGAAGTCCGACAGATGACCTCCACCATGTAAACCGGAGCGGCATGGTCAGGTTTGAGTCCAAGCGGGACCAGAACTCATCGGGGTTTAGTGACGGGATTTATGGAACCCCAGGCAATCTATTCGTACGAGTGGACACTAGTGCTCAATTACACTGCTTTTGGCGCGCTCGGTTGGTGGTCTTGAGCAACCACGGCCCTACCATGTCTGCATTTATTGACCGATTTGAAGCTGTCTGACTGCCAGACAGAAGCGCGTTGTGTTCTCCAAGCTCGAGGCTGACAATATTATGCCAACACACCTAAGAGTGACCGAGTCACTTGCTAGATAGAGGAACGAACGAACATCTGGAACATTTCCACCTCACCAGACACATTCAATGCACGAAGAGATAACCAAGACATCGATTAAAGGCCTGCATTTTGTAGCAGAACGAAGTGCAGGCGAGACGGAATTCTCTCCCGTCTCTCGGTGCCGTGATTCCCAGCGCTTGCCGGCATTTTCCCGGTAAGGCAGATCCTCGAGGCATCGACGCCTAACGTAGCAGGCGTCTGTTTCTACGTCGGGGCGATGACAAGGGGAGGCGTTGGGGGGCCTGGGTATTTAAAAAATACAGACATCCTAAATGGCATAAATAAACTCAGATTTTATTGTGCAGAGATAAATGAAAGATCTGGTAAATACATGTTTTACATAATTCAGTACAATAGGTAATCATTAATCAATTTCTTAACAGTTCTAAGTGAATAGTATACTAAATAAAATTATTTGATTTTGCATATTTTGGCATTTTGGATTGCATGTTTCTATCTTATCTTGTACGCGACTTTCATTTGTAAATATATTTTTTTCTATTGGGTAGGCAGGGCAGTATCATAAAGTTAAGGCACAGGTACATGCGAGGAAACACAAATCGGTCGCTAGAAAAGAGATACACATAACTGGTTTAAATGAGTTTCAATGGAGCCAACATGATCTGCTATCTCTTTTAACGGCCAATTCATGATTCCTACGCGTGTACATGACATTTTCATGGAAGTTTTATCACAAAAAAAAGTTGCTTAGCATTTCATTCGTATGGTTGTAGGGGCAAAGTTCATTATCATATTTCAAAAGATTAGTTTATTCAATTTCTCCAACATAAATTTGCTTGTCACTTGAGCATGACATGATAATTGGTTCTTTGGGATGAAAATCAACGTCGTTAACGCTGCCATTATGCCCAGGAAGCTTGTAGAGTATTCTCCTCGTAGTGGTGTCCCAGAGATAAACAAACCGATCTCCGGAGCCAGCTGAAACCTAAGAAGCAGAGAATATTGGCACACATTCGGTAGAACTACTTATCAAAATAGCTTTAAAATAATGCCTTTCTTTTTGATTTAGAATTTAGATCTGAAATCGACCTGTTCACTACACTACATGAGCACTTTTGTTGTGATCTGATTATAATCAACGGCTCACTTACAAACTAGAATCTTTGGTGAAAACTGATTGATAAGGGCTGGGTTTTAGTATCCTGTTACGAACCTAACAATCCGTCCACTGTTATTACCATGGCAACAGCCAATCAGATGGCTTCATTTTTTGGTAAATGATTGTTAAGGTGGCCCATATACTCGGCTTATGATTCCAAAACACTATCATATTTAGTGAACATGTAGACTTGTGACAAAGTCGATGTTGTCTCTAGTTTTTGATAAAAAGTGTTTTAAGTGGGAATTTTTCACGTGAGCTCTTACAGCTATCACAAAAACCTGTACATTTTTTGTCCCATAAGCCAGCTTAAAAAAATAACTTACAACTAGACCTGAAATAAAAAATCTTTTTTTAGCTGCATCTACTCATTTTGTATGAGAAAAAAGTGAGAAAACATGCCATTCATGGGCTTTTTTCAAAGTTATTTGCTTTTGAACAGCAAAATGTGCTGAAAATTTAAGTTCCATTTTTATCCATTTTATCACTATTTAAAAAATATATGGACAGAAATACGAGTTTTATTAAATAAGCAGTGCAATAAACACATAAAACTGCAATCATTGATTGATTATGTGGTGTTTAACGATGCACTCGGCTGTTTGCGCTCTGGCATTGGTCGTTTGGCATCAGTGAATATAGGGTGATAATAAGGGTGATGGTATCATCATCAATCAGTCAGTCAATCAATCTGTGCCTCATACAGATAGAAGCACCACATTTTTACACAGAATATGTTAATGCATTAAATACTTCCTTAATCCAATCTGAGCTGAGGGCTGTTTCCTGAAATTATTTTTAACCAAACAATTAATAGTTGCCTTGCGAAGAGCAGAACAGTGAGTCGTAAAAATAATTCTGGAAAACGGCCCTCAGCTCAGAACGAATTAAAATAGTATTCAATGCATCAACATAGGCATACAGTATGTTGTGTAAAACTTTGGTGGCTCTAGCAATAATAGGAATTGCAAGCCTTTAGGATTCATGTACAAACTTTGACTGTGAATATCTATGCCCATTTCTTTATTGACTAACATGTATTCTAAAAATAATGTTTTCTTCTGTAATTGTGAGTTTTTTCCTTTAAATTTTCATTTCTGAAATACCGGAATTGTGTCTGAATTCGGCCCGAAGCTATGAGATGATATTATGTCATACCTTGGAGCCATCAGGAGCCCAAGCGCATCGCAGCAAGTTCTTCTCGAACCCATGGGCATGTCCAGCTAGGATTTTGACACACCGCTCTTGTGGGGCAAAAGGGCGGACATCCCAGATCCGAAGAGTGTTATCCATGGAGTTGGACAGCACATAGGAACCGTCTGGAGACAGGCTCAGACCAGTCACAGTATCTGTGTGGCCTTTCAGTCGGTAGAGGACAGCATTCTTGCGCAGATCCCAAACCTTGAATCAAGATAGAGTTAATATGAAATAATATTCCTGTTGTTGTAGGTACGTACTACCAATAAAATAGTGTTCAAGCCATGCCAAATGTCTGATGGGAATGTTGATTGAGATGTTTTGATCTCTATGTCGAAGCACAAGCATCCAGATACAGGAACCGTTTTATTGGTCCCGTTAACAACATTTTGGTTTCAACGGTGTCGGTCTTTGAGTTTGAGAATTAGGAGTTTTACAAGCTTTTAGAAGTTCCTGTCCTTTCTAGCATCAAAATATTTTCTTAACTCATTTTCCCAAATCTCAACCATTCGGATGACTTGATAGTTATTTGCCAAAAATGCATTGCTACACAATCTCTGACAAATCAGTTATCTACATAAAATAGGTGAAACTATAAAATTTTAAGAAACAAAATGATGAGACTTAACACGATTAATAATTTACTAATTTCTAATTAAGCATCAAATACAAAACACTCACCTTGACGTCATTATCGATTCCAGCGCTCATCACTTGCTCTGACGTGTCACTGAAGCTAACTGCACAGACCTGCGAATTAAGAATGGGGTTTGTTAGTTAAATTTCGACCAGATTGCTCAGATTTTATTATAGAAGCACTCGGTTTATTGACTCACATCAAACAAAACCATCACAGGGATGCAATTTGATATAGAATTACAGCCTTATTTACCCTATGCATTTAACCCAAGGGTTGAAACCTTGTGATACCCACAGTCAAAAATTACCAAGTGTTTGGGATCATATTTTTGTTCTTAAGATGAAACTGTACTTTTTGATTTGGGTCAACTTGAGGTTTCAACATTAAGAGGACTCGAGAAACTTGACTAGTCAAAGCCTGTGCTAGAAACCAAATGTGAATGCCATTTCTAACTTAGTTTTTGAATTATCTGTGTGCACAGCAAGATAAACGGCTGCCGTGCAGCCAAACCGCTCAGACACTATTCACAAGGCTGAATTCACGGATGGTCGTGCAACTTGAAGTAATCAAACTCTTTTTTTACGCGGCTAAATACACGGCAAGCCATGGGAAAAAATCGTTGAATAAAAGGGTTCTAAAAAAAAAGTTAGTAAATGGGTTAAACTGCTGAAAACTTCTAACAAAAAAACTGCCAACGTGTTGCTAACTATATTGAAAGCTTTCTCGGAGCGATTGTCCCGAGGAAGCTTTCAATATAGTTAGCGAAACGTTGGCATTTTGTTTGTTAGAAGTTTTCAGCAAATTAACCCATTTACTAACAGTTTTTTTTTAATGTAGTGCTGGAATTAGACAGTAGACACGAGTCTTAAAAATTTTAAAAGGGTTCTACGTTAAGTCCTCCTCAACAGTGTAGCGTAAAAGTAAGCGCAGATGGCATCAGCGACGGCAACCCAAAAACATGTTTACTCGTCCCGTATGAAGGCGATGTTCCACGACAAGGGCCCCAAAGGCGTGGTCAGGGCCAACCAGGGAAACATATTCAAATTTTAAACGGCCACTCTTTCTGTGTATGGGTAACAGGGCGCCTCTTCTGTATGGAAGCGGTAGTTGCGGTGAATGGTAGAGATGAAAGGCAGTAGACTCGGTAATCGGGGCTAGCACTGGCGATCATTTTTTGGGTTATCACTGTAGTCGGTAGTTACGAAGGTAGCCGGTAGTGACGGAAGTCGGGTCGGGGCATACACTTACCATAATTTTTTGGGTTGTCTATATAGTCTGTTGCTACAGAAGATGGTCGCGGCGGTAGGCGGTAGGTAGGCTGGTTGATAACCAGATGACCCCAAAAATTAACGTAGTATTCAGTAGTTTCTTGTACTTGTCAGTCAACATTAACTATAGCTAAGGACACAAATTATTTGATGCTATTTTTGTCATCCTTGCCCAAAATTCTTTTTTCAGCCGTGTTGAACGCCTGCAAATAGGTTTCCAATGGGTAGCCAGCTCGGCTCGGCTGTGTATTTAGCCTTGAGAACAGGGTTATGGTGCCTTGTTAGCATGGCCAGCTGTTTATGCAACCGTGTGAATAGATTTTACTAGCGTTATAAGTACCTCACTACAGTGTTAATAGGGTTTGCGTGGATTATTGGCATGGCTTAGGCCCAGCGCTTAATTTTACCTGGTAGGTGTTGTTTAAAGTGACACACTGGCCTCGCTTTCTGGGATCCCATATCTTCACACAACAGTCATCAGAGCCAGAGCTGACCAATTGGGGGCCCCTTCTTGCTGGATGGCATGAGTTGACGAAAGCGGTGTGCCCTTTCAACTTCTTGACACGCGTTCCCGTTTGAACATCCCAAATCGCCAGCGTACTTAAAACGAAAAGATTTCAATTTAAATAAACCCAAACATAGAAAAATGTAACAACAATCAAATGTATGCATGAATGCTTACTTATCAGTGCTAGCCGAGTATATTAAGCTCCCATCATTGTTGAAATGAAGCTCCATGATGGCACCAGTATGTCCCATCATCTGTGATATGTTCTGGCATTCGCCGTACACAGTCCAAATGTTTAGCTTACGATCGAAGCCACCTGATGCTAGGTATTGGCCGTCTGGGTGAAATTCCACTGAGAATACCTAGAGTTCAGAAAATGGTAGGAAATTGTTTTCATTAGTTTGTATCCTTAGTATGCAGGCAACAGACAAGTGTATTTGCAAGGGATATTTATTTCAAAAAAATTAAAGAGGGAGTGGAGCTGTCTACCTGCCTGCGTCTACCCTCAAATTAACCATTGGATATGGTGATACCTAATCATTCTTCGGCCGCTGTTAAGGCCGTTCCTACCAAAATGTTGACACAACAATAAAGCACATTTTAAAATACATGCTGAAAGAGGGCTTCATTTTATGAATGAAGATAGAGAAAAAAAAATAGAGAAAATTCTCCCACAGAGATAACTATAGGGCTGACTTTTTTATCAACTTTGGGAACCAGTCAACTTACGAGAAAGGACAACAAAGCCAAATCCAATACAACATAGACTACAGCTATTCAGATTTATTAAATACTTTTTTACCCCATTCCGACCTAAGGACAGTTTTAAAGAACAACTTCTGTGACCCCATGTTTCATTCCTTTCCTGGCCAGCAATTAAATTTTGTATAAATCATTGTTAACATCCAAAAGAAAGTTGTGTTTCAATCTCAACCACTAAATGAAATATGAAAAGAGGTTGAAGTTTGGACTACAATTGAATTGTTTGGGTTTGGTGGTTGGCCCGATGAACTGAGGAGTTCATTTTTCCTTTATCCACAATGCAAAAGTTTGGAATCAGTACACGTGCTGGCGTGCCGCAACCATGCAAGCTAGCTCAGCACATTTAGGGGATTATAAAGCGTCCCAAGGAGCCTAGAAGCAATTCCTCGGATGACTCACACCTTGCTACATTTTCCATAGTCGAAAATGAATCTTAAATACATCCATGTATTCTATTTTGATGCATGAATGCTAGAACTGCAATAGAAATTTAGTTTTCATCAGCATACTGAGACAAATTCATTGATACAATTAGTAGCATCAAATTCGACGAAACGGCATAGTTTTATCTGCTGTTGAGGAATATTTACAGATAGAAAAGTCCAGCTCTATAGTTGTTAACATTATCTGGTTAAGAACTCACATAATTAGCTTGTGTAGTCAAAATCACTGCCAAGCCTGGATCTTATACATGTTGGCAAATGGCAGGCACATATAAATATGCGTATGAGTGAAACCTTGAAACAATCATATTTAAAAGCAGCGAAATATCACCTCAGCATCATGGCCATCCAAGAGCATGATTGGAGCTAGAAGGGAGGACGTTCGTTGAACGCCATCCAGTGCTGTTAGCGCCGAACCTTTACCATGCACGGATAGGTCTGTGCGGCTTCTTTTGACAGTTGAAACCACAATCAGATCGTCAGCCTTTCGCTTACCTTCCATGATAGGCTAGAATATAAAGATAAAAATTTGCGAAGTAGAAAGAAGCTTTCATTTTTTATTTTATAATTGTGTCTAACGATACACTGTATTGACAATTGGCCCTGTGGCACTGGTCTATTGGCATCAGTGAATGATAGGGTGATAATGAGGGTGATGATGAACCTAACAGGGAAGAGGGGAAACCCGGTGCCGGGACGTAGCCTACTCCTGTCAAAAAGCACCAAGGGAACCACCGCTTAAAATCCCTTCCGAAGTGCGATACAACTCGAACAGCATGGGATTCCTCCACTAATCCGTACTGTCGAGAGGCGGATTGCAAGGGGAGTGAAGCTGTCATACTAACTTCAAACCCTCCAGCCTCTCTCCCAAACAGAAATGGACCTTGATATGAATGGTCACCCATCCAGCCTTTGGTCCACCGCAATGTTGCTTAACTTCGGTGATCTTACGAGAACCGGTGTATCCAACATGCCAAACCGTTCGGTAGTAGCTTTCATTCTTGTTTTTGTTGATGGAGCATTTTTACACAAACATGCATCTAGGAAGGTGAAGGAATGGTATTGAAACAGGCTGCCGTAATATTCAAGCAGCCCCGGTATTCTGCCTAGTGCTTAAAATTGCATGTAATATGGTCCCTTTCCATGTTTCTGAGAAAACGATCTCTAGAAATTTAGGAAAGTTACTTTTTGCATCTAGACCATATCTAGACGATTTGGTAAGGGAAGGATATTTTGGTATTGTACGAGAGACGTATTTCAAATGAGAAACGTAGCAATGTCTTACCATACAAGGCAGAATGTAGCCTCGTTGGCTGCAGTAGATCTACAGGTTATTAAGAAGTAAACAACGTACTACAACGAACGCAAAACCGAAGTACAAGACCGACGATTTTAAGGTATTATGTTAGGTTATGTAGAAAGTTATTGTTATCAGAGATTAGTGATGGCCTCTCTGTGACTGTTTTTTTAGTGATTACTCCCTAGATGGCGCTAGCATGAACAGCGCAATGCGAAAATAGTTTTTTGCCAGGGGCACTGATGGCAATTAATACAGACTAGCGCTACAGTAGTCTCGGACCTATCTTGAGCAGTTTTTACCTAGACCACCGCTACAATTTCTTTCCCCACTAAACGGTTTAGTATGCTGGATACACCGGTTCGCATGCGATCACCGAAGCTAAGCAAAATTGCAGTGGACCAAAGGTTGGATGGGTGACCATTCATACCAAGGTCCATTTCTGTTCGGGAGAGAGGCTGGAGGGTTTGACGTTAGTGCGATAGCTTCACTCCCCTTGCAATCCACCTCTCGACAGTACGGATTAGTGGAGGAATCCCATGCTGTTCAAGTTGTACCGTCCTTCGAAAGGGACATTATGCGGTGTTCCCCTTGGTGCTTTTCGACAGGAGTAGGCTACTTGCCGCCACCGGGTTTCCCCTCATCTCTATTAGGTTCATCATCACCCTCAGTATCACCCTGTCATTCACCGACACCAATAGACCAGTGCCACAGGGCTAGTTGTCAATACAGTGCGTCGTTAAACACTACTAAAAAAAAATAAGCGGTCGATGAGTCGGCGAGCACGCTTATCATCCCGTTGTGTAAGCTTGATTTAAATTTGTAAGAGACAAGAAACGCTCCAATTTCCAAAGAACTGGATATAACAAGGATATTACAAGGATAACAAATTTAAAGTCAAATACACGGCTAGCATTAATTTGAAGAATATTAAAATCACTTCATACCTGCAGCTCACTCGAGAACTTGAACCCCAGATCTTTTTCCATGTTAGCAAAAGATCCGGGTTACGAGTAAGCAGGTATTTTTAAAGTGATTTTAATATTCTTCAAACTGGATATTAGTTTGTCGGTTAGGATTAACACAGAATTTTGAAACATAGATTTCTTGTATTCTTGACATCTTCGAGATTCCATTCCATTTGAAAGGGCTGCTTTACGTTTGGTTATCGGGTTGTAAAATCTCACTATCTTGGGTCTGAGTCGCCACCGACCTTGCACACACGGTCAAGCCGTTTGAAGTTGAGTAAAGGCACGATGCAAAATGTCTGACATCAGTAGAAATCCGTTGAGCCAAAAAATGACATGACAAGACTTCCAAATGGCACACACACAATCTAACGTGCATGACGAGCCTGGCTTAATCAAATAAGTCTTCGTAGCAAATCTGTTAGTGAATTTGGCCAACTAGCAGCACATAACTTCAAGCTTAAACTATTCCATATGACATCCTCAATCACGCCACAAGTGGAGCTCAACCGACATTTTAATATGAAGTAAAGCGATCGTGAAAATGGATGAGGTTGTGAAAATTGCGAAGGCAGGGATGGGGAGAAAGAACAATGTGAATATATCGGCAAGTGAAGCCGGCGTATCATTTCTAAGAGAATGGATGACTAGTGATGTACTGCCCCTCTGACGTCGCGAAACAGATAAGCAATCAAACTTCAAAGAGTGCACTTAGTTTGGAATTGTCGATCAAATAATATTACAGGTAAGCTATTCAAGCCAATACAAGCTGACTCAAAGTAGGGGATTCAGATGCATGCTCCACCTATTGCTACCCTGCTTAAAATATCATGGTCAAATATCATCAACTAAGTTGATCAACTTTGATCAACTTTGATCATTTTGAGCATATTTGACCATATTTGAGTTGACGAGAGTTGACAATACTTGAGGTCACTTA
>QKMV01000187.1:0-14989 GCA_003287335.1 Lednia tumana
AGATTATATATTCGAGTCCTCGAGTAGTAGTATTTTTGTAGTGATTTTAATACTCTTAAAAATATTTAGGGAATTCTTTGAATTGATATGAATTATTTAAGATTTCGGTCAGCGCGCCCGGCGACCCAATCGACGCAAGAATAGCACAGGAATTTGCGTAAAATTCTACTCATTTCTTTGGTAATCACTTGACTGGGGCTTAAACGACCTATTACCGAGTACATTTTTTCTAAAACGTATGAAAAATGAACAAACCTGTCAATAACCCCCAATCTATTTTTGGAGCAAAATTAGTCCTAGGTGCTCAGGGTCATATCCTGAATCATTTCTTAAGGGAGATTTCGACTTCAGCACCCGGAATAAAAATGCCACGTTTACCAATTTTCCTTCGGATTGTATGGGAACAACAATTTTTCTCTGCGTCTCTGAATTCCTAAAAAACGACAATTTGGAAGTCATTTTTTTTAGTTAAGGGGGTGACAGCCCCTTTAAGCCCACATAACTATACCAGATAAATGTGTAAGGCTGGATATTAAATGTATAAAGACTGGTATTCTATCTAATTTCAGCACTAGTTTTCAAAAAAACTATTAGTAAATGGGTTAAACTGCTGAAAACTTCTAACAAACAAACTGCCAACGTTTCGTTTACTATATTGAAAGCTTCCTCGGGGCGATTGTCAGAAGTTTTCAGCAGTAACCCATTTACAAACAGTTTTTATGTAAGGCTGGTAATTAAATAAGGAATGTTCGCTACCCGTTCGTGTATAGAACAGTTATAAATCTAAATGTTTTCACTAAACCTCAGTTGCAGTAGAAAACGAAATCACTCGAATGGGAGCATTGAGCCGCCACTTTAGAAATGGGGTTGCGATTCCAACGCCGGTGATCTCACGAGTCCTCGAGCAAGTTTCCAGATGACGGTGCATCTGATCAGATCACAATCGCACCTCGTTTTGTTCACGTAAACATACATAAATATCGGCATGAATTGAAATGGAGTGAAGCCGTAGATTGTAAACGTAGATACAATTAAAAGCCACGACGCGGCATTGTGTGTTGTGCGACCGATAAGGATATGAAGTCAGACCAGGGACGCGTTGTCCATGCAATGGGCATCGGGCATGGTTGGCTGCGGTCGAACGAGATGGAATCTGTCTGCCCACGTAGCTGGCCGTCCGGCTCGACTAGTCTCCGCTCCGCGTCAAAGGTCCGGGTCCGGCGGGAGAAATTAGAGCACGGGGTGGACAGAATGCAACTCCTTGGCCACGGGCTCGAACAGGTGATACATAGCTTACCAAGCAACTGGCCGCGCCGACAAGTGAAACATGCGGTGCATTTGTTTCACATTCTCGAGGAAATTAATGTGACATAAAAACCACGGGAAAAACTATAATGACTCAAGATTAGTTTGAGACGCTATTGTTGGCATAGCTATTGTTGTCTGCAGGATAGGAAAGAAATCCACGTATCTCAGTGCATTAATCTAGATTTCGGTGTTCGAGAGGTGGTATCTTTTACATATGTGTACAATAGACCCAGCGGGACGTATTCAGTTACCCGTGTCGGAGAGCTCGGAAGAATTACTTGTACACCTTGCATTAACACTATGCGCGCCTCTCCAGCCATGCTTATTAAGCTTACACAAAAATGCACTCTGTTACTCATTAGGATTATAGCAGACTTAACAGTCCGGAAAAAAAACTCGCTCGCAGTGAGAAAAATGCTAAAGCAAGCCTGACGCTTTTAAGTGCCTCAGGAAAAGCTTAATGAAAATGCGATGTTAATTCTTAAGGATTATCACATCCAAGTGTTGTTCCTTGGCTCTGCTTAATTATTATCCTTGGCTTGTGATGAGGCTGCGGATTACGGCAATAAAGTGTTCCACTTTTGGGAGAGGCGTCGCCGTACGGTTTCCCCAAAAATGCAGGAGCTGCTCGCTCGTTGATAAAGCGTCGACGTGCCTGGTGCACAGCATTCCTCATCTCACGGCGTCAGTTTTCCGAACTAGCCGAGTGGCAGCGCAGATTACTCTCGTTATGATGTGTACTTTCACGCTTTGAAGGTTCCCAAAAACGGAATGGACAATTAACGCGCATTTTAAGCGCCGCTTGTTGTAGAGTACTAGTAGATCTTCTTTTGCTACAAAAAGATTGCTTTTAATTAGCGCTCGAGGAGCAGAACAGCGAACTAATTTTTGTGTTGAAAAGTGGAAACGTTTCAATCTTGACTGCCGCCGTCGACGTCCTTGCGGCTGCGACGGCGACGACAACGACGACGACGACGACGACGACGACGACGACGACGACGACGACGACGACGACGACTACGACGTGGACAAAGTTGTCACTTTCGATTGACACGCCATTTAATTGAAACGTCTCACTCGAGAGCTCACATGTCCTAACGTTCACTTTCCAGCGTTATAAAAAACGACGTTTTTTATAGTCGTTGATTTCACAGCCGAAATCATATTCCACAACCGCATACAAAGTAAATATAAATAAAACCTTCCCAAAAATTTTCAATTTAAGTATTGCGATCCGAGAACGAACCCAGTTATTAACAGTTTTTTTAAAAACGAACACACTATTGACAAACTCAAATTTATCTTCACCACAAAAACCGGAAACACAAATAGCCTGGGGTGCGATATTTTTTCACGCCATGTGCTTTCCATTTTTTTTATTGTTTCTCTATGAAACGCGATCTCACCCGAGCAAACAGCAAAGCGATGATCTTCCCTCGTGGCTTATTGATCTTGACAATGCCGGTACCTGAGAGCTGCGGGAAAGTGATGGAAATAGGATAGGCCCGTCACAGCACGTGACGCTCTTAAGACGTGCACGTCGGCGGCGTCCGAGAGCGTGTTATTAGATTGGGCCTGCGGGGGCGGCGAGACGCAGCCCTCGACGCCGCTCAGGAGTCAGGAGCGAACAGGCGTCCTCGACGTGAAAGCCCAGGCGAGTGTCCAGTGAAAGGTGAAACAGAAGATTGATATTCCTACGTTCTTTGACCATGCCAGCAGTCCTCAAGCGCTTAACGCACCTAGCCAGACATTTTTTGGCACTCGATCACGGCTGGAAAATCCAAAACGTGCTTTCTCGTCATCGTGACCTGATGCCTTTGTGTTTTTTAATTAACTGTTGAGCAACGTGAACGTTATGCTCGTAATTAGGAGAATTAACACAGAACTGTGCCGGCAACAACAGAGTTTAGTTGTGCATTGCATAAAAACAATGTATTATACACGTTTTTACCGTTTACTTTTCGTGCGCAATTTGGAAGAAAATTGCAATTTTTGTACAGAGGCGTGCTCATCCGTATACGCCTCTTAACACACTAATTATTCAGCTGATTAAAATTTGCAGACACTTGCGTTTTTGCACGGAAGAAATTACTTTCGTTTTTCACCAGTCACCTGTAGATTAGTCTAGGTACCTAGGCACGGCGTTACGCTTACGTGGGGTCGCGTGATATCTCATCGCGACACACCAGTAGGGCCAGGAGAAGGAGGCGATTTGAGAGCGTTGTTGACAGCCGAAGAAAGTCGCTTATTGATGGCCGCGCGCCGAACACTTTGAAATCACATGTTATTATTGTGATTATTGTTGTCTGCGCATGCACCACGGAGAAATCAGCTAGGTTAACTCAAGGTCCTGCTTTTGACATTTTTCACGGGCAGAAGAAAGTAAAAATAATTCACATATGCATCGTATATGATTCCAACCGCACACATGTCTATTGTAATGCCAATGTAAATTACATTTACGTGGTTTTAACATTGAAACATCAAGCAGTCAACTACTTTGGCACACAAACGGCGTTTGCAAATTTAAATATTGTTACATTTTTAAGGCATTCCTTCTACATTTCCCTGTCCCTTGTCCCAAATTCCATCCTGTGACGTCACAGCAGCATAATCATAATCATCATCGTCATCAAGATGATAATCATTATTAATGTTTTGATCATTATTAAAGACATGCCATGTTTGCAGCAGTGTTAAATCAAACAGACAATTAAATGCAAAGCAATGCGGCAGCCGGCTTAATTATAACACATGCAGTCATGACGCGCTGATATGATGACACACCTGACTACAGAAATCATGTACTGCATGATAATGAATTATTACTGCCTTACTGCATACAAATGTCAAACTCAAGGCACTAACTGAACATGCATAATCAGGTTAAAGTAATGGCCGAGCGTGAATAATTCGATGCAATCGCAGTCGAGATAACAATATATTCGGTTATTATACTAAATTTTCGTTAGGTACGACGCCTGTTGCAACATAATATATTGTTCGCACGGTTCGTCCAAATGAACGACACTCGCGTGATGTACGGGCTGTCGTTTATAACTCAAGCTGAATCTTCGTTGCACGCAAACTGATGGGAAAACAAACGCACGCGAAATGCGAAACCCACAGCTTCTGGCAGAACGGGACACAACGTTACAGGCTGGCAACCAGTAGAGTGAAAGGTGGTCGATGCATGTGGTGTGGTCAGCATCGAGGCGCGAGGACGAAGAGATCAGCGATGAAAACAGTCAACACAAGATATTGTTTCCTTCTGTCATGTGCGAAGTAAAGATTTTCCTTTCAAGTCAAAGATGCTCACAAGCTGTTCGTACTATAACAATGGAAGTAGCATCTTGGATATGTCGAGATCCAGAGGGCAGAAGTGAGGGTTGAGCTCGAACGTTCGTGCTGTATAGAGATGCTAGACGAATCCATTGCGTCAGCGAGATCGCATCTCCTGGGAGTTTTCGGTCCAGAACTTTCACTCCCACGTCGTGGCACCGGTCAAACACTAGATCACACGTAATTATCTAGGCAGTCGGGAAATTATCCCGATACAATGTTTTGACGATTTATCGTCGTAGATTGAATGCTAAAAGGTACGTGGAACGCTGATTTATTTTCGGTCGACTTGTTTGATAGAAAGCAAATTATGTCAAAAGCTTCAGTTAACGTAAAAGCCTGTGTTCATGCTTTTGCAAAGGTATTTATCATAATAATTCATGCCGAAGATATTTGTAGCCAAATATAGCTCTACATTTTCACTCCATCAAAGTCTCGTTGGCTTCACGAAATATTTCAAGAGATGCCTGCAAGCAGGTTTCCGAAAAACGTGCTCTTTGCCACTTTTACTAACATGCCAAATATAATTTAATTTATTGCTTAATTAGCAAAATAATTTTTATAACGTTGTTTAGCGATATTTCTAAAGGCATGTTGGGAAATGCTTCACTAATTAGTATTCTTCATTAGCATTACGATATTACCATACCATAAAGTGAAGCGAATGCAAATTGTCTGCACTGACTTTCAACAAAAAAATGAATTTTATTCTCATGTGTCTCCATATCTCCTCGAGACGTCTTCTGCGTGTTGGCGTGCTGATAATAGAGCTGGATGCATCGAGGAAACGGAGCGCTGCTCACCTAAGGGCCCCGGCAATGCAAAGACCACGAGTTCGTGCCCCCGCGAGGGTCAAAATTGCAGTGTTACCGTGCAGCCGGCTCGTCCCCCCTGTCCAGTTGATGGACTCGGTTCATTAGGTTAGCGCTAACACCACTTACATCACGGACCGCCTCGGAGAATCTCGCAATACCATAGTCGACTCTGTCGACACGGACCAGGATGAGATTAGGTGTGCTCACCTGCTTGCGGACCAAACGACGAAACCGTCTCGTAATTTGGGCACATCGACCGCCTACTTAGTTTTCGCATTGTATCTTCACGAAACACGAAGGTCATTTGTACTGATTCGGTAAGAGGAATTCGGAAAAATACTTTTGACACAAAAATTTCAAGTCATGTATCGTATGCACTTTTTGCATTGCTTAAACGGCATTTATTTTCCTGGCTTGTCGTTGTAAAATCAGCATGCAATTTAACGAAAACATGGGTCTAGTTTACTGAACAATTATTTGTATATTATCGTGGTTGATGATCACAACATAAAACTACTAACTCGTGCAGGTGCATGGGAATTGGGTTGCGGTAGCTTCGTGGGTTAAATAGTAATTCCGTTTGATTGGTTAAGTGTTTAATCACTGGTATCGTGGTGCATGGCGGGAAGGCCGCGTTGCTGTTCTGTGTAATTGTCGGAAGTTTGAATTAGCACCTTTTTCTTCATTGGATCCTAGCGTGAATGAAATTAGGTCACGAGGACGATTCACGCGAGGATCCGTTCATCTTAGCTAATAAGGTCCTGTAACGCGGCTCTAGTTCACTTTCGCTCGCTAAAACGTGAAATGTCGAAAATCAATACGAGGTGATATTTTATTGCCAAAACGCACTGCCCTGTTTAGCAGGCTGACCATTAAATTTTAATTTTATCGCCGTCAAGACGTATACTAATATTTGAAATGAATTCAATTTCAACTCGCTTAATAAACCTGTTAGATTTCCCTTGCTCCGATTTGCTCGAGATAGTCATGAAGTGAAGTACCTACATGTGGTTGTAAATTAAATCTGAATCTAGCTGCATTGCCTCAGCCAATTTGTGACTAATTACCTGGTTAGAGGTAGTATGGCCTGTTACTTTCAACATTTACTAAATTAGACGACGCCGGGCGAGAACGCATGAAGATGGATTCGTTCAAGGATGCCGTGGAAAGTTTGGGGGCCAGCTCGCTAGAATTGGTAGACGAATGTAGGCAAAGCAAGATGATGATCATTATTCATTGATAAAAACGAGAGTAGATGAGGAGTGGCAGTGTTGTAATTCAGCTCAGAATTACATATCACATTTTGTTTTTGTGGAGCTGGCCATGACACGAAAATAGTTCACGTTGAAACACTCGGATGGGTTTTTTCTATCCTCATCATGACAAAGATGTCGTGTGAGGGTGCGATTAAGGTTTCTGAACCAGATTCATCTGTTACCTATGCGATGACAGTGAAAGTACAAAGGCAAAGTTGCCAACCCGAGATCTACGTCGTTTGCGTCAGTTTGTTTTGCTGCCAAAAATGAATCAACGATGCAAAGCAAAGAAAATCACGTTTATCTTCTCCGTTAATCGTTTCACGAAATAGATTTTCCTTGACATCAAGCTCGTACCGTTATGCTGTCCAATTTCACTGTGCACGTTTTCCTTTATGTCCGAATTGGTACAACAATTAGCCCCTAGAATTAGCAGCCACTTAACCTTGGCAAGTCAAATCCTACTAACCTAGAACCGAGCTCACCAAACAAAGTCTTCCCCAACGTTCGCATGGTTGGCCCGCACGAGCGATTTTCTTCTCTTGAAACGAAATCTATTCACGCACGGCTCATATTATTTTCACACACAGTGATGACGCGCACGCCATTTCAAAACAAAAAACTGTTCCCCCATGGTGACATTTGTATTTGGCAAAAGAAAATACAGCCCTGGATTACAGGACAAAGTGAGCCCTCTATACAACGAAAACACTATCCCGGTGGTGAATTTTGATTGGCTGACAGTGACGGTGGCGCGATTTTTGGCGAGTCGATTGTCTTGTCTGAGAAACGGCGCCCGTTTAGGGGAGGATGACGGCCGGAATATCGCCTTCTTATTGGGAGGATGACGGCTTTGGGAATTGGAATTAAACTGTTCTACGAATGACCCATCGTGCGGCACCGAAGTGAATCGTATGGGGGGGGGGGGGGGGGGGGGGGGGGGGGGGGGGCGATATCTCGAGCGGGTCATATGTCGTCGTGTGGGCCAGATGAGCGATACAATTTCGTTGGTTGAAAAACGGAGATCGCGAAATAAAGGTCGTCAAAAGAAGCCCTGTACGAGGTCTGCACACAATGGCTTTGATAAGAAACTCAGTCGGAAAGGTTTTCATCAATTGGCTATACGTCGTCTTCATCACGGCGAGCCGGAATTGCAAGTAGGCGGCTGCTTGGAAGCTTGAATACCTGACAGCGACCCTGGGGGATCGGCGACAAACGTCGGCAAAGAATTCATTTGGACCGACAAGAAAGATCATTTAGAAAAAACAACACAAGACGGGCAAATTGAATTCCGGAAAAGGTAATTGCGAAGAGAGGAAAAACACACAGAGTGAGCAGGAGAGCAAATTCTTTGTCAACGGGCAAGTTATCTCGGAATGCCGACGTCATCGGATGGGGTTCGTTGATCGTGCTGATGATCGGAAAGTTCGGCTCGCTGTTACAGCGTTAATTGCTAACGAAGTAAACTTATATGGACGCTCTTTTACATTCGGCAAACTTATTTATTTGATTCCTTCGCCATCCAATGAATCTCATTTGTTCCTGAGAAGAAAGTTCGCTCGGCTGCCTCGATGTTTATTCAATTTCTTATGTAAGTAATAAAATCATCCCAAACGCGAGATGTTGCGTATTTGTTTTACTCGTTCTTCTCTGTATCAACAAAGATAATTAGAAATAGAAAGTGTTTTTTTTTCACTCGACCACGAGGGGAGATAGGTGGCAGCGTGAGACGTGGCATGCTAATTGCTTCCTCGACAGCTTCCGACTGCGACCAGAAGATGGACGTCGACGTTGCCCCGACCATGCCTCGCAGCGTCACGACGCCGGGCTGTGATTGGAGGGCGTCGCGAATGACATAAGATTAGACTCACGTGGCCGTGAGCCGCTACGGAAACAAAATGTAACCAAAGGAGAAGGAACAACTTCGGCAAATCCGTGTATCAGCTCGTACGCCCACACACACGCACACGCACACAGCCAGCATATACAGGACGAGCATAAAGATGCACACGGTGTAATTCCCTGCACGCCGATTTCAAGAGACTTTGGTTTCAATTTCCGGCACAGATTAAACTTTCCGTCGAGCTGCAGATTCGCGTAGTGTCGCCGAGAAATGCGAGGCTTTGCCATTTTCCGAGACCCCCACCTCCGCGAGCATTGTGAGCTCGGGGAAAATAAACAAAGGACAAGTAAGACGCGGAACACGTTCATGTGTAAATGTAAGCTTTTCAAGTAATCACATACATAAGCGCACGGAGAGCTGGCAGGCTGGCTGCTGCCTGGATGGCAATGGCTGGAAGGGTATCCGAGCAGAAGAGAGGGTGACGTCGCCCCGGGATTTCACAGGTCTCTTGCTCCGAGCCGTCTTACATGGCGTGGCGTCTGCACGTTACGAGGACGACCTCGAAGACGCTACCCGAGAAACAAATGCAAGCCACCTGCAATTGCTTCGAATTTCAAGTACCTCCACCTACCTATAACTTTAAATGAGTCGATGGTGAATAATGTGATGCGGCTGAAAACTTTCTAGACGCTAGAGCGATGTATTTTATTTTGATTAGGAGCGTCGATGTTTTTTGCAAATGCCAAAATTAAGTGTCCGATGCTCAAATGCATTACGTTCATAAATGCGACTGATAACTTTTTGAACGAGATATTGATTATGAAATCGATGAAAGTGTAGTCAGGATGATCGGATGATCGGACATGAATTATCCTCAGATTTATTTATTTTACCAAACTATGATTGCATGTTATAATTTAAAGCCAGTCGGATAAGGTATATAACTCAATCGGATCAGAACGTTATTTATTTGTGTTACAAAACTCTTCCTGTAATAACACCTTACGCTAGTTGAAACAGACGCAAAGATGGTCCTTTCTTTTATAAATAGAATTATTGTATCCCACCATTTCTCTTTCTGGTAATAATTCACTGGGAAACAATCATGTTAAATAATAGCTATCGGATTCTCCGGCTTGAAGAACTGGTCCGGCACAATTAGAAGCGCGTTATTTTCTCATGTTCTATGCCATGCAGGCGATTTTATTATGATGAATCTTTGGATGGATGCAGTGTGAGAATGAAAGAGAATATCGTCATTATAATATGCATGTATCGCCAAATGAATACAGGTCAATGGATGCGATGCACAATCGTTCGTTTTCATGCAATAAATTGCCCCAGACATTGAAACATGTGATTTTGTTGTGACTCGAAATCAACAGAATATATAATTGGCTATATCTATAAACTTTTTCCTCATATTCATAGCTAGTATGATGTATTACCCTCGATTGAATCCAGGATATGTGATAGCCACGTAGCAGTAAGTTTTAAAACCCCCTTTCCATTTCACAAGAAATAATTGTATTTGTCCACACAACTTTACGAGCGCGGTCATATATAACTCTCGACTGTGTTTGTTCTTGCATATTGTAACTCACTACGGCATTCGTCATCTGAACGAGTAGAATTTCCATCGTTTTCGTATTCCGATATGATTTCAATTATCTCAAGTAAGATAATGCTCTACTTGTAACAGCAAGCAATTAGTAAATGCCTTCTTAGTTACACAAAGCTAACATACTTCATTATACGTTCACTAATACAAAAAAACTTAAGCTATCATCATCGTCTCAACTGCGAGGGGGCTGCAGAAACAATCGTGTGAACTTAAATAACACAGCGTGTAATTTCACACCCATATCTCTATCTAATGACTTCCAAGCAATTAATTTCGGGCGCCGTTAGTTACCGATTCCCCCGCGCCGAGGAGTCGGCGGCGTCGCCTGCCTTTTGGCGTTGCAAGGTCTTGGTAACGCTTGTAAGTAGCACCGTTTCGTTCGGGGGCTGAACGCCACGGGCTCGAAAGCAAAAATTACTCACAAGAACAGTGTGTGGATGACAATAATGTGCCTTGTTGTTTAATATTTGGGAAACTCACTAACGACCCTGCCCGGCCATGGTCGGGACAGCGAAATGGTTTTTGCTGTTTTAGCAGATTCTCGCAAATGATTCATGACTCATGTATAGAGCGAGCCACTTGCCAAAAATTCAAACCCAATTCTCGGCAAAGAAATTTGTTTTCAATTAGAGATTCCATTCAAAACGTGAACCGAATCTATTATTTTACAAATACTATATTCTTTTTTTGTAATTTTGAAAAAGAATTTATACGTGTGTCGCTTTGCAAATGCTCACCATCACTTCAACCCAGACTTTCTCCAAAATTCTTTGTCGTACACGTTTGGGACAAACAAGCGCTAAAACGGTTGGAAATTTAGCGAGACGAGCCCCGAATGGCAGAAAGTACATTCGGTATATGCTAATGCAATCTCAATTGAAAAAGCGAAATCCCGTACGAGATAAGTTTTATGGCTGCGAGCTTACCAATCTCAATCCCGAAAGGATCCTCAATAAATTGATGTGTGCGCTCACGGCACACTGGATTGATACATTGCAACTACATCACAGCCAATGAGAACAGCTAAAATAAAACACTGCTCAACCATTTGGAAGGAATTCAACCCTATTTGGGCAGATAAATGGAAATGCTTGCATTAACATAATTTAGTTACTGAACGCTATCGTTCCTTCATAAGTACATTCCTCACTTCAAGTTTGATTGGAATTGAATTAATATGGGTTATATTTCAACTTGAAATCGTTCGTGTTTGCTGGTGAGCGATTTCCTCTTAGAAAAATTGAAATGCAAATTCTACATCCGTTTCGCTGTCGGTCATAACTCTTGGGTTGACTTGAGTGTATTGCCAGCGTGCTTTACGACTGCTTGTCACAAACATGAGGCAAGAATAAAGAATCATCCTTTGATAACCGCACTTTCTCCACGCACAAATAAGACAACCACGTTGATTCAATGAGGGTCATTCAATTGTTTGAGTCCAAAAAAGCAAACACCAGTTCAATGTAATATTTGGGTAATTAATATGCAGAGATCTGAACAAACTTCCTCAAATCGATGTTGGTGATAGACTGTGAAATCATCATTTTGTTTGGTATGTTAAGTAAGGAACCATCCTCGATTTGATTTGAGTTATTTGAAGATAGAAAATCACATGATTTATACACAAATTGGAATCGTCACTGTTTGAGCTAAACAAATCTTTAAAACTTTGTTACGATGTATATACACCATCAATATATACCACCATATATATATATTTCAATTCGATTGCCTTCAAGAAGACTGAGGAGGGAACATTCTCAATTTGACGCTATAGGTTTGAAGAAGCAGAATAATAATCTAAGGTGCTGCTTCCGTAAATGACTCCAATTCAATCTAGTTAAAGAGTAGCCGAAAATGTAATGTTATTTAGTATTCGGAACTTCATAAATTAAATGGTTTTTTAAGATCTGCAATGTCGCAATTTTTATGAAGTTTCGTGCGAACGAATAATTTTTATTTAGAGTTTAAGTGGTACTACTTTGAAATCTCCCAAATTCTTCATTCCTCTAGTGTATAATTAAACAAAGATTCAGAATAACGTATAATGAATTGCACTCCTCTGAAGCGTATAAGAAGACTTGCGTTTTGTTGGAGTTCTAAATTTCTGACATTGGAATAAAATGGTGTTGAACAAAATAAGCTCAGTGGATTTTGCTTGGACAGTGATATATGGAGGAAGGAATTTAATTAAATTTGAAACCTATAGGCACACAGTAATTTTGTTTCGTAGCCGAATGTATTTATTGCGTTTGCCCGACAAGTTTTACACTTCACCTGTTGTTCGCGGAGTAGTGCGTTAATCATGCGTTAACGCTATACGTTAACGCGAAGACAGCAAACATGGACGATCAAGCGGGTGAGGTGGAGGAAACAAGGAAAACTTGCTTTATTAAGGAAAACTCTTCGAACTTTTACGAAAGTATTTATTTTGGCACACAGACAAAATTGAAACTTAAGGATATATACATAGTATATCTTGCATGACCACGCTAAAAATAAAAACAATAAAGCAAAACTACGACTTGAGCTATGATGTCATTTCCATCATTCAGTCGTTTTTAGGGTCCTTCCTCGATTTAATTGAAATTTTTGCAGCAAAAATAGCTGTAAATTGGTGTCCATGCGAACATCACTTTTTACGTTTTCACGCGAACTATATCAAACTTGTTCATAAGTCATCCGACATCGCAATCATGTAGCTGCCAGTTACGCAAGAAAATAATGTTACACGACACCTTATATTAAACCACAGATCCATATTATTTTAAAAATTATTTACTCAATGCGATTTCCTTGACTTAATTTACCAACCGGAAAAAAAACCACGAAGATGTGTACTTGAGGATCGAGTCGAGCTTTCACATGCGATACAATCCCAGTAACCTTATTAACACACCGCGAGTGAGATGCTATGGTACGCACTATCAGTGGTGTCTGTGCAAAAACCGTGGCGGGCAATCAGTCAAGATACATAATTACCGTGCGGTTAAGAAACTACCAGCCGTTATTGGCCGACGTTCCTCTTGTGTCGTGGGCAAGGACGGTGGGGTGGTGAGCGCATCAACGGGTTGCCATCAGTGGCGAAGCGTCAGGGGCGACAAGGAAGGCACCCCTAAAAATCCCTAAAAATCACCGCCACTCATAAAAGGACCCCTAAAATACCCTAAAATCATTCCTTAAAAATCAAGAGAAGTTACCCTGTAGTAATTGATATTGTACTTGATTTTTATTTTCAATACCTTTTCGCGTTTGAATCAAATTTACGCGAAATTTACTCACTCACGAAGAGGGTGGAGTAAATTTCACTAAATCTTAATTGGTTAAAAAACTGGAATGATTTCATGCTAGAAACCAATATGTGTGTGTCGTTAAACACGGGACTCTTTCCTCATCTTGGCACTAGTTTTCACAAAAACTGTTTAATAAACTGAAGCAGACAGAACAGTTTGCGATACGTTGGGAATCTTGTAGTAGACTTCTTAGCATTTTTACCCAGTTTATTAAACAGTGTTTTTGAATGCGTACACCATCAATGGTTGTAGCAAATGTATAAAAAGATGTTGAGCATTCCCAGTTGACAGGCTCGCTCTTCGCCACTGACTGCCATGGGGGATTAGAATGTTGTCTCGAGGCGCTGACGTAAAAAATTGTCTTACAAGGACTTCGGTGCCCGTCCGATGAAGACTCTCGTGAGGTTGTAATTGAACATGCTGATTTCTTTGATTGGTACCAGCAAGCGGTTTCGCTCAATAAATGGACTCAATGCTAAATGAAAAATCGTTTGGGGCATTTTTAATGTATTCAAGCACAACCGTTAATGGCAGGCCGATTTTCTCAAATAATTGGGTTGACAATGGTCTTAAATTTCCAAATGCGAAAATATTTTATGGGTAGGTAGGTTTATACTCCCATTAAATAGGCATTGGCCAATGGACAGATTTCATGGTATGTTGGGGTAATAGTCTAATAAACTATGAGGGCTGTCTGTTGCGTTCCAATTATTTGAAACAATATTCTCTCATTGCGCTGGCACGCCGGATGGTTGTGGTGTAGGACGTGAAATATTTTATTAGCAATTTCCAAGCTCGCCAACAATAGATCATAAAAGCAATAAATCTGATGTCGGTCATATCGTCATGCTATTTAAGGCATAACGATCATCACTGAGAATTTACAAATTCAATTTGGCGCGGCTTTAATTTAAGAAACAATCACGAGTAATTCATATTTTGCTCGGATGAAATGAGATATTGAACAATGGCCGAAAATTGAATTTTCTGCGAAGAACATTGATAGAGGCCTCTGTTAACAATTATTTGCTCATCTAAATCACGCACGAATACATATTGCGTATATCAAGTACCTATATGCTTCAAAAACAGCTCGGATGACGTTTGGATGAAATTGCCTTTCAATGCGTAATTTCTGTGAATAACGACCAATCGAAATATCGTAGTTCTGCTGTCAATTTCCATCCACGAGATCTCTCGCTGCAGGGCTAAAACAAATGCATCTATATTGCTCTATTTGCACGCATTTATTCGCTACGCTTTGACGACGTTGCCAACGCAACCCAACGCTGTTAACATGACGGACGGTGTTGCAAATTCAACTCGCACTGTCGAGATGATTGACAATGCTTCCGATGTTGCGCCAACGCTATAAAGATGATAGACACGCGTTGCCAACGCAACTTAACGCTGCCAATATGATGGAAAGTGTTGCCAACGTCACGCCAACGCTGTCAAGATGATGGACATGCGTTGCCAACCAAACTCAACGCTGCCAATATGATGGA
>QKMV01000187.1:14999-28067 GCA_003287335.1 Lednia tumana
TTGCCAACGTCACGCCAACGCTGTCAAGATGATGGACATGCGTTGCCAACCAAACTCAACGCTGCCAATATGATGGACATGCGTTGCCAACGTCACGCCAACGCTGTCAAGATGATGGACATGCGTTGCCAACCAAACTCAACGCTGTCAATATATGATGGTCAGTATTAGCGACGCCACGTTAACGCTATGAACGTGACAGATAGGCATTTCCAACGTCATACCAACGCTGTTATTAAGATGATGGACACGGCGAATGGAAAGGCTTCCTTGACTCCTGCTTGACCAACAAAGGTTGTTTAGGACATGTGCAAAGAATCGCAATAATGGTCCAGTTGCATCATCCACCACCACTCGTGACTAGTTACAGAAACACAACATCACAGTCTAATCGATTCTAGTCTAAAGCCTTGTAGTTTATTCACGCCGAGGAAAAACGGTTTCTGCCATGACTGCAGGATGACAATCGCTTGTGATTTCTGTGTAAAACACACGATTAGTTTGAAAATATGTTCATGATAATAGACCAGTTTCATAATTGCTTTTATATAGTCAAGGAAGACGATTCAAATTTGTTTAACCATGCATTTCTTATGGAAATTCGTTTTTATTTAGTACTTATAGCCTATTGACTGTGGTATGGCAATTATGAGAATAATCCATTGTATTATGATAGATCGTGTTATAGGTGGTACAACCTTTTACAT
The DNA here is from genome assembly GCA_003287335.1 of Lednia tumana. Classification (NCBI taxonomy): domain Eukaryota; kingdom Metazoa; phylum Arthropoda; class Insecta; order Plecoptera; family Nemouridae; genus Lednia; species Lednia tumana. The sequence goes on from QKMV01000187.1 coordinate 15,707, forward strand.
GGTTCAGGATCCGATGTTTTGCTTGTGTACCATGAAAGGCTCTAGACTATATTTATAAGTGCAAATATTTATGGAGATTCTAATAAATGATGTGCAATTTCACATCCTTTTAGTGAAGATGTAATACGACGCAGTACCTAATCGAATTTCTATAAAAGGCAATTGCACCTCATTAAGAATCAAAGATGTAGCAATTGGAATATCTTCACCGTAGTAATGATAGTAATGACGCCAGCAAGTGACACAATTGCCTGGTCAGTTACCTGCGGGTCGTCGGGTCAACCGCAATGTAATTGCCCGCTGCGACGCAATGACCTGTGCACTTCTTGACCACCACTGCCCAGCCTTTCACTTTGCTTACACCCATGTGTGCTACGCGGTAGAGAGCCAGCTTGCGGTTGTAATTTGGATTTGAGCGCAGTGTAATTACATCGTCAATAGCGTTAAACGGGTTGGCGATGAAATGTTTGTATCGAGTTTCGTCGTCTGTATAAGATGTAGTTCGTACCTACTTCGTAGGGAGTAAATACCTCTATACCATTTCGGAACGTTGTTATAAAATGCATGAATGTAGATTGTTAAAGTTGGGAAAGCGCTAATGGTAAAATGTTTTCATAAACGTGCATTATAATTAGTAAATAAACGTGTTTTGGGCAGAATTAGCTCGCTGTGATCGCGTGGCAATTAACGTTATTAGAATCAGAGGGGCTTGCACGAGATGAAAGCCAAAAGTTTCCACGAGTTTGCTGCTTCGAGCTCGCGCTTCGAGGGATGCAAATCGCGTTTAAGAACACAAAATGCTTACACTCACTGCTCAGCCACAAAAAACATGCCATTTTCGCCACATGCAATCCTGGATTTTATATTCAAATTCAATCCCATTAACAGCCATGTTTCAATGATCGGTGCGATTGATTAAACATAATCGTAAAGAAATCCAGACCGGAAAATGTTAAACTCCACGTAGTTTCCTTCGCGAGCGGAACAATAAAACCCATAAATAATCAGAAAAAACAGACGCGCAAGGTGAAAGATGATCCGGCTCCAAACTTTATCTAGAAATAATAATTTGGCGGGGATTTAATAAATCAGGCTGACACGAACAGCTCTAGCTAGCTCTGTAGCTCGTGTTTGGAGATTTTTGAAATTAATTAGCTCAGAAAATTCTAGTCATGGCTTTTCAGCAGTACTGCACGATGAATAAATTTGACATGCTGAAAGTGTTGCGTCGTTGAGAGAATTTCGGAAGACACGAGATAGTGGGTAGTGTGGTACCCTCGGTAGGCTGGTCGCAATGATAACAGCGCGCTCTGCCAAATCTAAAGCGAACGTGGAAAACTGTAAACAAACCTCGGAGGATCAGCCGATCGCGTGACGGTGTTGCCTGTGTGGGATTAAAGAAGTACGAGTCTGTGAGAAAATAATATTCAAATTCCTTGCAGATTGGCGCGACCGTCTGTGGTCTTTTCGCGAACAAAACATATTCCTCCAATCCACAGAGGAAAATTTTTCGTGATTCATCATTCAGATAATCATTCATCAAGAAATCGGAAGCAGCCCGATAAACTCCAATCGAGAGTTTAATTTGTCTGGGTCACATGTTATTCCGTGTCGAGTCCGTGCGTGCCACATCTGCAGTGCCTGCAACCCGTTTTGACCACACGATTAGCCTCGGTTGGGTCGATCCAATGGCGTCGATGTCGAAAATGAGTCGGATCTTCAATCAAATTGAACTGATTGATATTTTGATCGATATTTCTACATTTCGAGCACTCATCCATTGGATGTCGGAGTTTTAGGCTGATGAAAACAAAAGAACACGTGAGGCGGAGAGAATTAGCACTGCATCAAACTCAAATTTCGAACCATAGCGTCAAATTGAAGAAATAACCCTACCATCGTCAACTGTCATCGTAATGTATTAGGTTTTGGCATACAGGTCCCGAAAATGTTGTAAGTACATTACGATGACAGCTGAAGAAAATACTTTTTTCTTATGTACCAAAAATTGGATTTGGAGAGAAGCGGGAGACACATACTTTGTTGAGGGTATAATTGAGAGCTCAAAGAAACAGCCATAAACGTCGTGCACAACTTGAAAGCGAAACTTTGAACGATCGAAGCAAGAACGACCAAGTCAATATGTGGAAACATTCACACATTCCTCGACAAAGATGGTCTCGTCTATAGATGCGTCCGATTTTCTGGATTGTACTGCGTACAACGAGCTTCTGAGCTCCAGCAAGTAACAACATCAGTTTTGTCATTTAATTACTCGTACAGATGTGTTAGCTCATTTGTAAGCGTTGCGCCCTCGTGCACCCAGGGCTAACAATGTAACGACGCCCCGACCGACACAATACGGGTGTAATACGGGCATACATGCGACACGAAAATGCACTTGCATCGGAATTATAAACAATGGATCACACACTGTATATGGTGGGAAGGAGGGGTGATTATTTATTAGTTGCTTTCAGGGTTAGGGCAGTATGCGCCCGGCATGAGTTTACTTAAAAACTCGTTTACTTTTAAGCCGCCGTTATAAATTATGACAATGTTTGTGATTATTTATAGCTTTGTGGCACTAAACCTGTCGTATATGGCGGGAAATTATAATGGCTGCATCATTTTGCCATAACGTGCAGCGAGCAATAAAAGTTGAAAGCGTGGAATTGGATAAATGGGGTACAGAGATGGGAAGCTTGCTGTATCACATTGATATTGTTATTATTTTGATGACTTTTACAAAAACTGGCGAGAATTGCATATTGTTTGTAACAATGTCTGGAGGTTAAATACAGCTACTGCCGAATGGCTGTCGCCACAAGACAAAGTAAAACCGGCCCTTACTTGGCACAGTTACTTTACAATATTTGCTAACTGTCTGAGAAATAAATGTGATACAAAACATGCTCCTTTCCATCTAGCAGCGATCGAGTCTGAAGACGAAATTACCTGAATAATTTCCACCCACAGCAGCCATGCACACTCGCCGCCATTCGGCGGCGGAGTTTTCCCGGTGACGATTTGACGTGCAATTCCCCAAGCAAGCATGCATGCTGTGTATAGAAATGTATTCAATCACACAGGAACTAGGAAGCATTCAATTTCCTACGTACTTCGCGTCAACATCCATAAATATGCGTTCACATCGCAATCATTTTTACAAACTGCATGCCCACCCAAATGTAGGTCGCAGACAGATTGTGATAATATTAATGACACATCCAGGATGTTTTCCACCACCGAGCAAATTGTGTTTACGCACCGTAGCCACATGCGCGAAACTTTTTGGCCCGCACACACAAATACGTGCCGCGTGCGAGTACCTATAGAAAACAAGCCGCGCGCTTGCAACTGTTGCCGATTATTTGCTGGACCTTGCACGTGCTAATTGACTGCATCAACATCCGGCAAGAAGATTCGAGGCAGCGTGCGATCTTCGGAGAGACTTCGTCGTGTCGAAAAGAGTTTCTCTTAGCACACTCCAAACACCAATACACTTTTTACGCGTATTGGAGTGTGCCCGCATGCGTTCTTCCGTGTCTTCCGACCAGTGTATATAGACAGTGATTACGCATGTTAACGCGATCGCCGGTCAAAGGTCGATCATTATACGCGTTGCTTTCCAAATATACGGGTTTTCGTAAGAAAAGTAGTGTGCCACTTGCCGCATGGTAATTCAGATTCAGGCTGGCACTCACTAGATGAGAGCATTTGGGCCACACACTTCAATTGCCGGAATGAATTTTTAAGTAAATAGACTGTGTTTGGAATTTGGAGTTAACACGAAAGGGAAATCACGTCGCTTTGTAATGCACTCAACATGACAGCGATTACTTTGGTAAATCGAAAGAAATTTAGTCCGATTCACACGTGAAAACGTAGTGGTGTCGTATAATAGCCATGCTACTCTTTATAAAGAACAGAAAGTGTTTGCGTTCTAAACGTATAATAACTCTATTTTCATGATCTTATTCATGCAAATTAATAGCTGCGCCTCCCCCTCCCCTCCTTTCCATGCATTGATAAACGAGTTTTGCATATTAAATTGCGTTTTCTTTCCGAGAGTTTAGCATCGATTTGAGCCGGTGATTGAAAATAAATGAGCGCTGATTTTCCCGACCATGTTCAACACGACACGCGCTCACTTTCATGCAAGAGACCACAACGCCGATCTATTTTTCTCCATCTTTCAAATGCATTTTACTACCGTGACTCGTCAAAACTTCACGTTAAAAATGTCTTCAAAAACCTCAAGCCCACATTCCGACAAAGACCGCATCATTATTAAAAGGTAATCAAATTTGAATGTGTTATAATGACGGTGGCGCGCAATGGAGGTGGCAATATTCTCGGTACAAGTGAAACTTGAAGAGGGACTGAATGATAAACGTTCACTGAGAGGCTCGGCGCTTCCTCGATGGCACGCCGCGCATACCGCTTGGCAATTAGACACGAATTATCAGGCACCTGCTGCAAGGATGGATTCGATCTTCGCAGAGATGGCAGCCGCGGCGGCGACCCCGTGACATACATTCTGACCCACCCAGAGCTGACTTATTGCTAAGGTCAAGGGAAATCATTGGATGTCGGAAGGAGAAGAAAATCATCCATAACGATACATACCATCATAGATTATACCACGCACGATCAGCCGGATATCAATGGAGAAGGGCATCATGCACGGAATTTAATGCTGATGCCTCGAATTGGCTGGCTTCGATTCAAAAAAATAGCAAGGCACAAATCATACGGTTGACAGGGAATGAACTCATCCCAGCAAGAAAATCATCGAACAATGTATAAAATGCTACCTACTTTTACTTTACTCGTTGCCGAATACGTGCACTTGCATGATGGAATAATTATAGATACACGATACCCAATAAACGGTGGGGTATTTTATTAGAGCAGCTATACAGGTAGCAATCAAACAGTTCTTTATTGTTAGATGTGTAGGCGATTTGTCTACGCTGGTGGAGAAATTGTGACCACATTTTCGATTTAAAAATTATGATGAGGTGTCACGGCGTTGGCCCGAAGGGGCGCTGGACGAGATAATTGTGTGATTGTGGAGCTAGCGACAATCTCCATCACTTAGATGAGTGGAATTTGATGATCTCTCTGTGATAGCTCGGGGATGGAATGCACTGGTTTTACTTGAATCATCGTCTCGGTACCACAACGCATACCTTTGTACACGTGTGTAGGTGAACACACACACACACACACACACACACACTTACATGCAAGAGATTCAAATTCCGGGTCAGCGTTTTTATTTTCAACGTTCTTAAGTTGGCTAAGATGAGTGGGCACGTATTTAATGGGGATTTAATGAAGGATGGGTAGGACATTCTTGAAATTCTTTTCGTCTTTGATGTAATTTGCCATGTTTTTCTTATTCCTAATTAATGTGCTTTCGGTTTAGGGAAATGTAAGGAAGGTATTTGTTAATTCGGTATGGCTGAATATGTGGAATCTAAGGCATGGTAATGCATTCACCCATAGCGTTCTGTTTGATCCGATATTTCCGCACCTTTTCTTCACGTGAAGAATCAATTTTGCCACTCATGGGTCAAATTTTGACGAAATTAAACAGATTTTTGTAACTGGGGCAAGCATATTCGCTGTTCACAATCGCAAGAAAACTTCAATTCTGTTAGCGTCATGCATGCGTGGCAATAAAATGGGTAAGAAAAATAGTGTAGTTTTACCACAGTAAGCCTGCTTGGCGTTGAATCGAACCGTTCTCTGCCCAAAATTCTGAAAACAACCATCTGAATTGAATTTGTCCGCTTGAAGACATTTCACTTACTGAACCTCGTTGAACCTGAAAGTTGACGACTGATTATTATGCTACTAAGTTGCAGATTATTTGCATCCCGGGGAAAGTCGATCGAGAGCAAATTGGATCAACATCAATTTTTACACGGTTCCATCGCGATGTGGCAAGCTGCCTTCACAAATTGCACGAAGAACGATGATCTTTTTTAAGATTGTTGTCTGAAAGCTGCATTCGGAAGCAGCTCGCGGCTGCACGGGCGAGGAATGCAACTATAAGCAAGCAAGCCAGCCAAGGGCTACATGGCGCGCGTCAATCAAGTTTCAGAAAGGGTGAAAGAATTCATAACGCGTTCAGCTTGCATTTCTACCAAGGAAATTGTACATGTAATTGTATTTTTCACATCATTGGATGATTACACCGACGTGGGAATATAATGCAAATGTAAAAAGTCGTAACCATAAGGCGTTTCATAAATATAGTAAGTCTATGTCAAACTCGTGCAGTAGCTCTAAAAGTGAACCAGTTTTAATGTTAATTGTCGAAAATCTTATTTAATATGTGAAAACAATTAAAGAAACGAAGAAAATGATTAACGATCATCTATTCCCCATGCACACACGAAACCGTTTCCCACGGCAAGGTGGTCTGCTTCATCTGCATGCACCAGCATTTGTTTCATGGGAATACATAAACATGAGATGAAATTGTATAATAATACTAATATATTTAAATTCGTTTAACCCCGTGGCGAGTCATCACTCTCACATTGGGTCCGGGGTTGAAGCCAGCGCACGCGTGGATGAGGTGAATATGACGAACAAAAGCAGCGTGCGTCACTAAAAGTATACACAGTTCCCCGCGAGCTTCTTGAAAAGGTTGACCTCCCCTTCCCCACCAACCCGGTGTAACTGTGGGTGAACTGCAGTTTAGTTTCATTGTAACAAAGGCACTATTTTCAATGCAAATTGGCTCTTATCCAGTCACAGCTATAGAGCTACGCCCAATAATGTCGGTAGTTTTTAGATTTTTCTTTTAGCAACCCCTAAATGTGACTCTCGTCATCAAAAAACATTTTAGAAAATAAACCCCCAAAATACAGAAACCAAAATGCTGGCGGGAACTACCTGAACTTTCAGCCGACGCAAGACGCCCAATATTCTACCACGACATAATGTCGATTACTTTACTGATTTGTCTATGCGGGCTGGAGGACCCCCTGCCCCCTTGACCATATACGTTCAGCCGACGCCAAACGTCCAGGGGCATGCAGGGCAAAGGGTCGAGTGCGTCGTTAAACAAACATAAGCATCGAAAAAAATCGACCAACGTCCAACGTCGCAGCTTACCAAGGAATCGCTAACTAATTCGTCCTCTGTCGGCGTTTCGACGTCTCGAAGCTACTGCTTACTGGCTGGCTTGTAAAATCTGGCTGCAGTCAACTCTTGAAATAATGCTGCAACCTGATCGTGGTTCTGACCAGTCTAGCAAAACGCTCCTCGTCCCGCAAAAACACATTCGTCACAACACACACTCAACCGACAGTAGATGACTTCCGGATAGACTGATACCGTGAAACAAACTCGCCCCAAAGTTGATAAGAACGGCCTACTTCAACCTAATAACAATAACAAATTAACATGCAATATTATTGGTAGAACTCAACCAAGAGTTCAAACTCCTTGATTTGGATCAATTGCCTCCTCGCCGATGCGAAATCGACTCAAATTGCATTCTCATGGCATTTTCATCGTTTTGCACATTTTTGTGAAATGCAGTCAAAACGAGCAGGAATTGTGAAGAACGTGCGGGAGTATGACCTTAGCTGTGAAACCGAAACTCAAGTCCATGAGACATTAAATACATGTAAAAAAAGAAGCAAACGGGCGTCTGTGGTAAAGTTGTCTAGGAAGCATTAAATTCCCCACCCCGACAACACAAAAACGGAGGAGCACCGTATCAAAGGTTTGGACCTTTTTTTGCACCTTTTTGGGAAAATTTGGTCATTTGGACATTTGGTCACTGCTCATTAACACCGTAATAGTACGCGTGGAATCCAAAAGCATCAACAAAACCCAAGTGCGACGTTGTAAACAGTTACTGTTGAATAGCGAAAAATTACGCAAGGGAAAATATCGCGGAGAATTTCGCTTGTCTGTTTGCATTTTTGTGAGCTTTCAATAATCGAGCCCAAAAAATATTCCCCTCCTCTCAGGAGGATATGACAGATACCTTCTAATTATTTACTTAGGTAGGTAGTTTGTATATTTTAATAGGTATGTTACCCGTTGAGATTTATAGACTGCTGTATTCGAGCAATTATTAGAAAATGGTTGTTGTTTGTATTATGTTTGACACTTCAATTAAAGTAAATTTGTTTGACCGACGGGTGGGTTAAAATTAAATCGGCCGGAATATTTTCAAATCTGGATAGTCTACAGACAACTTGCAATTTTCTCATTTGTGATAACTTGCCGTCGTTGAAAATAGCGGCCTAAGGCAACGGCGGCATACAATCAAGAAATGAAATGATCGCTTTCGCAGATATAATATGCTAGCACCCCCACGTGTCAAAGACAGTCCTACTTATACCAGTGAACGATGCCACTGGCTGTAATAAATCCACACTAAAATAACATGGCTCACCGAAGGCGATAAGAAACCACTACCAGGCCCACCGCGTGTGTGATTAACGCTTTATTGTCTTTGGAATTAATTTAAAGGAGCATCGCACGTTCTTTGATAAGGAAGTAAATACCACGGCGGTGCTGGCTGGATAACATCGTCGTTGTGTTGGGAGATGTTTAATCAGCTTTCTCTGCCGACAGCACATCGGTCGCCCTTGACCCAGAGCAGCCAGTGTACTTCGACTCGCATTCACCAGTCACTACATAGCCAAGGATGCACTGGTGTAATTACCAACGCGAGGAATGCTTGGCAGGGGGAACACCAACAGTCGTATGTGTATCAAGCTTGAAAAACGAGGATGTTCATCTTCTACCAGCGCAGGCATGTCAAATGCGAATGAGAATTCGTCTATTCTGTCAGTTGTCATCACCCAAGGGACAGAAATCAACATGGGCTCGCAACGTGAGCGAAGGAAATAGGATGTACTTGTCCCGTTCTGGAATAGTGCTGTGACACCTACACAACCTTATTCATACAAGCACCTGTAATCCACATGATCACTTTTTGTGTGGGATCCAGTTATCGATTCAAACGCACAAAATAATTGTATAACTTTAACTCATTGGTTACGTCTGAGGCGGTTTTCCATGCTACAAACATCTCTCGATTTTAAGAATAAAAAATCACTTCAAAAATACCTGCTTACTCGAGGAATTGAACCCCGGACCTTTTAACATTCTTATTATTTAACTTATTTAACATTATTATTATTACTAGCCGTGTAATTGGCTTTAAAAGTTTATTCCTTGTCATCTCTCGATTTTGTCAAATAAATAGCAAAATTGTTATAAAATTTTAAAGACTCATGTGTTCTGACTAATTTCAGTACTAGTTTAAAAAAAACGGTTAATAACTGGGTTAAGCTGCTGAAAACGTCTAACCCAGTTATTAACATTTTTTTTTTAAAGCAAAATGGACGACTAGCGTTCCAGAGGCAATCAACGTTGGGGGATTTTTAACGCCATAAGAATAGCATTGTCCCCCAACGTTGATTGACTCTGGAATTATTTGATCACTAGTCGTCCATTGTTGGTTTAAAATAAGGAAGCTGTCAGTAGATGATAAGACCGAGAACGATCAGACGTTGAAAAAAATCTACGTGGCACACGAATTTGACGTAACTCGGGGACTTCAGAAATATATCTCCTCCCAGCTCCTTTGGCGAAAATCCTGTAAGCACCCAATTGCCCGTAGAAACATAGAAGCCCGCAGGATTTCTTCCAAAGAGAGGTTGGGGGACAACACTAAGGCATTGGCTTTTGGATTTTTCAATATCGCGCCAAATTCTAGCCTTGCGCGCAACATTTTTTCTATTTCAGACAATACATTGTACGCACTTTTGGGTCTCTTTTTACTTCAATCTAAAGTTGTACTCAATTTAAAGCTTGGAAAATTATTGTAACAAACAGCGCCGCAGGAATCTTTTAAATCTACCAATTTCTATGCAATTTACTGAATACATTTTCATCGGTAAGTAGAACCCTGCTCTCTCAAACAATATAATGGATGACGTGAGTCTGAAAAATATATCAACTCACGCGTCCTGGGGGTGGGGGAAGTGCCACCTTCCCCTCCTTCCGCACGCCCATGTGTAGGAAGTAAGTTGTTTACTAAGTATATTTTGAATCTCAATAAATTGGATAAGTTGCTCACTGAAACATGCTAGAAGTACAAAATTCTTTGGCCTCATGCCTAGCTCCTCATCTAAGCAATACGTTTCATAAAAGCTGTTTTACAAACTGAGTAATAATGCTCAGAACTCCACTACAAGATTCCCAACGTGTTGCTAACTGTAATTTCCACCTTCTCAGGGGCTTCTTAGCATTTTTACCCAGTTGGTAACAGTTTTTTAAATATCGGTTCGTTTGCCAAAAGGTTTGGCACATTTGATGGCACATTTAAATTTAAGAGATAAGACCAAGAGAAGGGTGTTCAACATACCGTAGATCATGAAGTACCAAGATAAAAAACCGATGGGCTTATCATTTCGGTCAAGGCAGTTTTAATGGTGGAAACTGGAAAGATTAGCAGGTACACTAACTACCAGGCAGTTTGCTATACGTGTAACAACTTACATTTTCAACTCCTCTCTCTGAAAACAAAATAAAACGAAAAAAAAAAAGAAAAAGAAAAAAAAATTAACTTGAGTAAAGGGTAACAAATACAAAATTAAAAAATCGACACAAAATTTCGAACTGCAAACTATTTTGTATTCCAATATAATAAATATTTTTAAATCACAAACATATATAATATCTTGTTTGCATTACGCATTGCATACAAGCAATACATACTAATCAAGTATAACAAAGATAGTAATAATACCAATCGAGAAACATCAGTACAACAACAAAACATATATCCGGCACTAAACTTCCTAATTCTTCCTGACAAATCCTCCCATGGGCGGAGGCCCCAAGTTCCTGTTCTCCTCGATCGGTGCCGTAGGGTCCATGCCAAACTGACCCGGCTCCGATAGACCATCCCCATTGGTTGGAAACATGGCCGGCCCTTGGCCAAAGTGCGACGTATTAGGCAGGCCATATCTCGACTCCGAATTAAGCATCGAAGACGAGTTGGATGAGCTCGGCTCCAGAGGGATCTGGTGTTGTAACGTCTGGCTGTCGGGAGAGATTCCCATGGCCCCGTACATCTCCTTGAGTATCATCAGCATCGTGTCCTCCGACTCCCAGTAGCAGAGGTGGCCGAGGATGGCGGAGAGATACTCATTGAAGCTTTCTAGCGGCGCCTCCTGGAGGACAAAGTCGACGCGACGTCCACCATTGAGCCGGCCGATGGAGACGTCGAGTTCCGTCTCACCGTCCGAGTGGCAGCTGTCCGCGTCGTGGCCCGCCATCTGCTCCTCGAGAACCTGCAGCAGGGGAACGATCTGTGAAACACGTGATTGGCTGATATGAAGGAAAAGCACACGAATATGAAAATCCCCTTGAGCACCCAAGCTGAAAAATGGCTTTGACCATTTTTCCTCACGCTTCTAGGGCAGCAAACGTTGTTCTTTGTACGCCTAAACTCCTAGCTAATGACCATTTAGAACGTACATTTTTTTAGTTTAGAGGGTTACAGCCCCTTTCAGTGACACAGTGGAAGCCTGGTACCCAACATTTGTCTCTTACTACCTCTCTGGAAGAAGCGTTTAAGCGTTTAAAACTGGATTTAAAGTTCTTTTGACTTTTCAATTATATTTTATTCCAAGTCACACTCCCTTATGTTATTTCCTACTCCCTAATCTTTCTTCTCAAAAAAATTGCAGCCACTTTGCACACTACCAACCATTATCAGTTGTCATTGAACGAAATGTTTGAAAATCAAGAAATGCGCGGAATCACTTTTTTGAATGAAATTCAATTGGTTTAACGATTTTTTATGCCGAAAAGGAGAAATAAAGTAAACACTTCATCGCCGCAAACTCATAGAGCACAACCCCATAAACGCGACACGCAAGCTAGTAGCATTTCCCTGCCTTTACCTTGTCCACCTCGTTCTCAAGCTCCTGCCCAGTGCTGCTGCGGTGGAACATGGCGTACTGGTAGACCGTGTTCCACGTGCTCCGAACCGACTCCACCAGCCGCTGCTTCAAGTCCGCACCGACCCGCGCCATCGTCTCCTTCAGCTCTGCAACACCGCGACGACCCCGACATTATACGCTCGCTCTTCGTTATCCCACACTAGCTTACAAGCAGGTTTCAACATTTTTAAGAATATTAAAATCACTTCAAAAATACCTGCTTACTCGAGGAAATCCTCGAGTGCTGCTCGAGTACATAGCTCGAGTGGATACTCGAGGATCCTCGAGTAAGCAGGTATTTTTGAAGTGATTTTAATATTCTTAAAAATATTACTAGCCGTGTAATTGGCTTTAAA
>QKMV01000188.1:0-28044 GCA_003287335.1 Lednia tumana
TATTATATTATTTTAGTATATCTATTATTTAGAGTTATTTCTCAAAAGCTCAAAAGTGAAATTAACCAGAATAGTTCGGTTTCCTTCAGCGTCTTAGCGCGAATAGCTTCAAAGAGCACAAGTGCTCATCTGTCGACCCTAACATTTGTCGGTCTCCAAGTTACGAATGCACGATATATCTTACCCGGAATAATTATCGCCGTGTGCCCACAAAGACATGTTGATATCATATTCACATCATACATTATTCACGCATCTCTCTGGGCCTGCTATCACGTGGCCCATGTCATGATGATCTCGATCTCCACGGTCCAGCTCAGCGCTAGCGCACATCTGATGAAGGAACCTACACATCTCATTAGGCCTGGGCACGACTTACAACATGTCTAATACGTTTAGCGTCGGCTAAATATTTTTATACGACTCGATGATTTATGTTAATTGCATGTGTTAGTCTTTGCTAAATAATCAATAATGGACATGTTCTAATAAAAATATTCAAGGTGATTGCTGTATTGACAGCTTGTTTTCAGTTTGTTGCACGAAAACGAACCATTCTTTTTTTGCACCGTCATTTGATGACTGCCATCCTATCTCGGCTATTGTTTTTCCATCGTCTGTAATTGGCCACAATTTGAGGGAACCCTGCAGACTGCCGATGGTGACATTTCGTTTATCTTCTTGCACATCCTCCGACTCGATTCGCTCAACGCCGACGCACAGCATTCCTCATCGTCTCGCGTTCGTCGTCGTCGTCGTCGTCGTCGTCCTCCAATTGCGACAACGTCGTCGTCCTCTTTCGTGCATCTCGGTCTCTTCTCTGGCTAATACATTCGACATGTTTTGTCGTCAAACAAATGTATTTCCATCACCCAGCATGGTTTCTATCACGATCTTCATTAGCCCCCAACACTCATGTGTTTATACTTATTATTACTGGCATTTACGGCTTTCGTCACGTTCTATACGTCTCATCTTATTGCTCTTACGTATTAAGTAAGATATGAGCATTATTACCAACGTCTTTTACATTACGTATTGTATTAAAATCGTGCAGCGTGTGATCTTTTTATACGTTTCCAAAAACTCCAGCTCTATTATTTATATTTTCCGACGTAATATGTGATCATTTCTTTTTGTTAATTTTTTCCACGTAAGAAAAATAGTTTGCGCATCTGGCGTTTTATGTGGTGCACTTATTTTACTGGTACAATAAAACGAGACTTAAATAATATGTTTTATTGTGATTCGAAATTAATTGATCTTCGAAGATGATAATTTCCATTCTTGTTCAGGCCTTTCCGTGACTCGTCGCTCGGGTACGAAGCAACTAACGACGTTCTTGATTCAAAATCTGAATCGTTTCCACTAAAATCCTTAAAAAATGAAATAACAAGTGCCGAAAATATTAAGTAAATTATAACCAGAGGAAATTCACAATACCCGAAGAACAAGAAGAGAAAATAACGAGCATCCAATTGTTACAAAAAGTCCTATTCCCCCAACTCGGCACCTCTACCAATATTCTCTCAAATGTCCTATCGACAAAGTAAAACAATGAAAGTCAAAGTTGAACTTATTTTTTCACCTGACAACAACGAAGATACATACGCGGTCGTTATCAATTTGCGGTGAATCGTTCACATTGTTAATTTCATTGAATGTATTTTGTGGCTTTGGCTGTCATGTCAGCATCAGGTCCAGACCTCCCAAACTCGACGCTGCAGCCTGTTCGGAGTCTGTCTGCTCTTGTCCATCGGCATGGCCGCATAAGTCACGTATCAGGCACATCCGCAATTAAACCTAAATACGAGTGTTTCTCATCACATGAGTTGGCCGGCCAGCCGCATGAGAGCACACTTGACTAAGCAAGCTTACCACGATGTTAGAAAAACGTGAGCTTTTGTGGCCAAACTGCGTAGCATATTCACGTTTTATATTTTTAAATGCATAATCTTAGTTCTTATATATGCTCCAGACAAAAGGATAGTTTATGGATATTATTTAGATTGAATAGGATTAGAAATTTTAAATTTAAATGAAGCGTTCAATTTCTGTGCGAGTTGATTGAACCAATGAGGTTTTATTTCTTTGCTCGGAATGGAGCAAATGATATTTTGCGAAAAAACTGGGAACCTCCGTTGCCAGTACAACCAATTGGAACTCTTTTTTTTTTGTAATGTGCCACTCATATTCTGCGATAAGTTGACTTGTTTCCCAGACCAATACACAAGAGTGCGAACTTATTTTGATTTCCTAGCCGTGCAGACACATAACATTACATTGGAACACACAGAGACATGTTGTGTGGATTGTATCGAATATCGAGTACAAATTGTACAGTGTAAAACTGCAATATATTATCGAAGATACAGGTAGATACAGTTTCTTGGCGAGGAAACACCGCACGGCGCACGGCGTTCATACATAACATCTGATTTGAGTGAAAAAACGCCGATCTATTGTGTTCGTTCGCAGATGTGCTGTGCATCATGCATAGTTGAAGATGAACGACACAAGAGGGTGGTCGGGGAAGTAGGGGCTATCATGTTATGCCTAACTCCACCCATTCATGCACGAGTACTTTCCTTATGGAGTACTTGGTTGCTTGCTTTGCCCGGCTGGCAGCCCGCTCGGCTATATGGATGTTGCGCTGGATGCTGGATGCTGGATGCAATACGATGGGTATGGGCTTGAGTGGAGATCACCGATCACCGATCGTGTGCACAGACTAATAACTGCCTTCCTAGCGATATCAACTACACAAACAAATGTGATTACTGTCTTACTAATCTGTTGTTAGAGTCTTTTAGCATAGAAAACATGAGGTTCCCACGATTCAAGATACTTGATATTCACGAGTACCTAAATCATGACATATTTCATACACTTTTTTTGTGTGCTTCGATCTGCAATGATTTTTATGCATGGGTAAATAATCTTTGGATAATTAATTGATCGATACCTTTGTCGAGCTGTTACACAGACATCACTTTGGTGAAAGTTTCACCGGAGTTTTTGACATGTGACGATTCGCGATGGTGGCGATTTGTCGATGTTCATGCTATCGAAATATGACGTGAAATGCACCATAACCCTAACCGTGAAGTTAGCGGCGGCCAGCAAAAAGCAGCGCTGGTCGACAGCGAAGGTGGTGGGAATGAAAACATGCCGAGCGCGCAACGACTGTTTAAGCCCGCTTCTTGAAACCACGGGAAATTTCTCGCAAGTCTGTCGGCGAGTGACATCAGGCGATTTGATTTGCATTTGCATCCTTCGATCAATTATCGGGGAAAGATTTCCCAATTTCCTTCCTACACGAGGCGGCGGCATTCGTCGGAGAACGACTGATTAAAACTGAAAAACTCGAAAGCTTTTCAGACCTGCATTAGCTTAATGCCACGTTGTATCAAATAAAATGCGGTAGACAGGTCGGGGTTAATGATTTTTTGATAAGTCCTGTTTTTAGAAATACATTAATAATACATTGATCTGCTATTATTGATTTCAATTTCTATGCATATGCTAATGAAGAATGATTCGCGGAAGTATTTAATAATATTCACATCCCTTTGATAAGAGAAAGACAAACGAACAGGTATGAGAGACATTAGAGCCGAGTATTCCCATTGCAGCCCCTATTCACGATTAATAGTAACGAGAAGTGGGCGCCACTAGTATTAGCGCCTTCAGGCTTGACTGCTGTGGATTTTTAATAATTGATTAATTCTCCGTGGAAACGGTAGGCCGGATTGACGTACGGAGAAATATTCATAAATGTGAATGGAGCCGAGAGACCGGCGAGGCTTCACGATTTCATTATTTCACAATGCTTGTAATTAAATTTCAAATGATTGCTTCAATCGTCATTTGTCGTATAGGTTGCAATAAGTAATTAAAGGCATATTTTTGTTTCAAATTATCTGGGATTTGTTTGGTAGCGTTGATGATGCCGAAAATTTGTTTGGTGCCGTGAAAAATGGTTGCGCGGAATTGTGAAAAAAATCGGACATTTCCAATTTTTAATGATTACTATTCGAGACCATATTGGCGGAAATATTTTACTATCTTCGTTAAAAATTACTCTAGCATGAAAATTCTTGGCATAACTAATTCAGAAACAATTGTTTGTCACATAAAAAGTTGAGTTGAAGCTGCCAAGAGGTATTACTTCCACATTTTCCACACACTTCAGTCTTGAATCCACACCTAGAACAGACGATTGGAATCGCACTGCTGTTTTTAAGGTAACAGGCAATTTCCTATGAAACAAAAAACACACTCTCGTATATTTGTATATTATTACTATTTTCTTATGAAGCCTACTGTGAAATGCATAATTCAGAGAAGCCCGTACCACATGCTATTATTGTACATGAACAACTTTTTAGACAATTTATTTAGAAAAAACTGCGTAGCTACGTGAGCCCCAGTATACCGCTGTGGTCATTACTTTTACTTAACATCGATGTTTCCACCAATCAATCAATCAGAGAGCCGAAAGCCCGAGCAAATATAACTGTGATTAATACAATCAGTTCATCATTACATGTAACTAATACGCTGAAAGAGCTTCAAGCAATTTGTTACGTTTGATATCGATCTCCGATCAGTGATCAGTGGTCATTGATCAATTTGGCCTCGATCCGGCGTTGAAATCCTCTAGCTTAGATCTTCCGCTCAATTGCCGAAGATATACACGCAAACTGGAAGCTTCAATAAAGATGAAATTTTCACCGCCAATAATCATTCCACGATTTCACCGAGAGAAATTGTCATATAAAATACCAACTTGTCACTGGAACTTGAACGGCACAAGGATTGAGATTATATTCTAGACTCTAGCTAGAGTGAATGTGGCATAAGCTATGCCATCATGTTCATATACATATAATACGGACTATTGTTCTGTTGTCTAAAATACGTTCTTTTTTTTGCCAGTCAGACTGATGCACTATGACCTGACTTAGAGTAATAACAATAATCATTTTTAAACGAGCTTGGAGGATCGTGAATTGCACTCTTTTTAGTCACGTATTTATATGACGATGTAGGTAGTGCCTCCATACTAGAAGGAAGGTTCCTATTCCTTTGACCACGACCTGGTGATGTAAGCCAGCTAGCCAATGCCCATCAACTTCTTAACTACTATAAATACGATAAAACTTTTCATGCATTCTGCAATTACAATCTTTGCTCTTATTGTATTTTATCTCGTTGCGCATATAAAATATAAATACTACGTTATTTACAACAGAGTGGCTTATAATCCAGTGAGAAGGAATATAGCAAGGGATGTCGTTTATAAGTTTTTATTGCAGCAATCAGACATTCTTTATTTGACGTATATGAAAGCTAAAGTTATACAACAAAATCACTGTAAACTGTTTCGCGGGTTAGATCATGCAAAAGAGAGAAATTAGTGTATACACATGTGTCCGTGTGTAAATAGAATTGGGTCACCCATCTGTGCAGCATTTAAACATCACCCTGCTTGTAGGTGACCATTTAAATACTTCCGAAGAGTTAGCTACTCGCAGCAACTGGATGGAACTGGCGCGAATTTTGTGCCGCATGAAGAGAAGACACTATGGTGTGACAGTGCATCCCATCTTAAGAAGTTCTAGCTAATGCTGAACAGTCTATTCACTCAAATTGCATGTACGTGGTGATTGAAGCGCCTGCCAGAAGACTCACTTTCCGCTCCATGGCAGTTCAATAAGACAGAAATACAAATATTGCACCCATGTCACATTAAAACGTCCAGGTTGCTGACTCGGCTTGCGTCGTGATTGTCATGGATAAGATAGTGCATAAACATGAAAGTATCACGACAAAATCTGCTTGGTTTTGACTTGATTATACATTCTGAAACAATTATGTTATCAATCGAACTATACATGCATGATAATGCGCCACGCTTAGGCAATTACATCAGGCCGGGCCCTGGTTTATTGTTAACATCGGGTCATGTGAACTAAAAGGTCAGCGGAGATCAGTCACAAAGTTAAGCTCCCATTTTAATTTACGATACAATTGCAACTTCTTTATTCGCAGTATACCTAGTACACAATGCAGTGAGCACAAACACGGAACATAGCTTGCTGTTTTTTTTACATCGATGGTGAAGAATGCATGCAGCAAAATGTGCCTAAGAGAATTATTGCACGGTAAAAATCAAGCCAATATTAGTACTAACTTATGACATATGCTTATTGTATGAATTACAACTGTCAATTTTTCTCGATATGCAATTAAATAGGAAATCGGTAGTGATTTTTAAATGTAATTTACTTGAAAGTCAATACAAAATAGTTGGATTGCAACATCGCATTGTTTTATGACTGAAATTCGATCAAATTTTCCTTTGTGCAGCACCGAAAGTTCGATGTAAGACGGTAAGACTGCGATTGATTCTGTTAACTGTTCGATGCGTTGCGAAGCAGCCGGGCTGCAGACAGACAGACAGGCGATGTAAGAATTTTGCGGACGGCGAACGATCGTGATATGTGCTCTTCGCGCCGATCAGATCCCACCGCGCCGACACCGCTTGTAGCGCGTAAGGGATGATTTCGAGCGAGAGTATAGCGTCCCCCTCATTTACAAGTTTTCTACTCACTTCTTAGCGGCCATAACGGGTCATTGCTCGGGGCGGAAAACCGAACCGTGCCTTGTCTTCAATTGTAATAATCAATAGCGGACCCATACAAACACATAGCGAAGTTAACTTAATATATAGCTGTATGAGGATATTCACATACCTTTCCTTTCGCTAACGATTTCGAGCCATCGATAATTACTGCTGAATGCCTCAATATACTACACGCCGAGGCGGGTGCAGTTCAAATTGCTTTGTTTCACGCAGTTTTGGATGCTGGAGTGATTGTTACGGCCAGCTCGCTGATAACCGAAACCTCGTGTGCTTCTGTATACGTGATGAAGAAATCACAGGTGGAACCGAGTTTTGAATGTTTTATGTCCTTGTCTAGTGACTGTTGGCAAGCAGACGATATAGTTGTTTCAAAGATGCGCCGTTTCTCAAAATGAGACGAGGGTTTGAATTTCAGCTTCGAATTAATTTCTATGATGGATTCAAAGTTTTCAGTTTTCAAATGAAAATGGAAACAACAACACCGGCGAGGGGACTCGCATTCCTATGCGTGTATACCTATATTGATTAGATTAGAAGACCATTGCGAATAAGACTGCACACACTCAACAGACATACACACACCCCAGTCGAGACCCAAAACATCGGAGTACATTTTGCTGACGATTCTATAGAAACGAATGCAGAGTTGCCATTTCCAAGCAGATACCGACCGCAATAATTAAACCACTTAATTAGTAATCTGCGCAATCTGCATACATGCGTGCTTGTTGAAACTCAAACGATGTTGGGTACTATTTTTGGGGTATTGACTGAAAGGGTAGCACGTGTCAGGTAGGTAACTAGTTTGAGATAATTTAACAGGAAATTGACGGGGGAGTGTGGGATGAAACGGGAAAACGGGATCGTTTACAATGAAGGAATCCCATGGAGAAAATTTTATATCCACTGAAAAGACCATGCTGTGGTTTCCTGCCAGCTAATGAGAAATTGAACTCTAATTATCCACGATGCCCGAATCCGCATCCCAACATGACTGTTGCGTATCGAATCGGACTTAATCAGATATTCTGTTCTTTACTCAGTTCAAGGCATGTATTCTTCTTTAGCGACAAACACCAACTAATAGGCCTGCATAATGAGGGGCTAAAAAGAACTTGTGATTCGATTGAATCTATCTATCTGCTAAATAAGTTTTCAACCTTTCAGCAGAAATTTTCTTTGATGTACGAGTAGATCTATATATTTTTTTTTGTTTCACTTATGAAAGAAACAGCACAACAAAAATCCATTTCCATTTCCAAGGAGCAAATTTTCCTGGCGACCTCTCTTTATTTCGTCTCTGCCAGTCTTCGTAATTGCTGCTGCACGTACTAATCTCAGTCAGCGGCACAAATGTCACGTTTGCTGCAATTGCACTTGCATGTGGCGGGAGAATGTGTTTCTTTTTGTCTGTAAGCAATTGCCATTGTAAAAATCTGTACTATTAGAACCTACGTGGCCCGTATCTTGTACCCGTAGCTGTGCGTCATGGATTCATAAAAGCTTGCATCTTATGACAACGAGATCGAAAGTGTGATTTTTGGACGGCGTCCGAGTGTTGGATGCGTTCGAAGAGGATAATAAAGGCGGGATGGAACAAATCAGCGCCGGCTATTTGCTGACGACGTTGGGCTATCTGAGGTGACATGACAAATCTTGATTTTTCTATCGTTTACCAGATTTTCTTTACCTAAGACTAGCGTTACGACTTCAGATGACATAGCTCACCTTGGAACAAAAAGCAATTGCGCCGTGCTTTGGGATTCTTTTACCGCGCTGCTGGCGTGGTACTTTTGAATTCTGACTGCTAGTTGATGGATACGATACGAACGTTTAGAAATGCTATAGATTTTCTTTCAACTCCTAAACTAGAACACTTAATTTCGGTGCAAAGTAGCACCGCATTATACCCATGGCCCAATGTAACGCAGATATGCCAAATGAGTAGACTATATCTGTAGCCCGTCGACGGGTTCCCCGGCATTTCCACAGCATTTCCACACGCCAACCGTAAAACTCCGTTTACGACGCCAGAAAAAAAAACCTACCCAGGTGTTTGCCAGTGATACGAATAGAACTTAGACATGCCTTGTAAAATATTATTTATAATATTATATCGAGTAGGTAATAATCACGATAATAATAGCAACAATATGATATGGTAAACGGCTTATCTTGTCCAGGCTACACAGAAATGTCGTGATAATGGGTGCCTGCGATGTTTATCTATTACTGCGGCGAAGTTATACGTATAGTAATGGAACAAAATTACCATATTTTACCAGATATGTTTACTACATGAGTGGTGACAAGAGGGAAGATTTATGAGCAGAGTCAGCATTGTCTCCTGTTTACGCCGAATCAGGGCGAAATGGTATCAGTATTGGTCGAGCAGCAACGGTGAGAAATTTAAGCTGTGGAAATGCTTCTTAGCGGAAAGAATTCAGCCGATCCTCGTCCTGTGACTTCGTGTATTGGGTCAGCAGCGAGCAGGGCGAGATGTGCTACTTCTGGCGAGGCTAGGTGCAGTGTTCAAACTTACTACCGTGATGCCATGATATGCAGACCTGCTTTAGGCCTGCAACACAAACCCGATAATATTTTATGAGACAGGGATGTTCTTAGGCATGCTCCTACACGTCAGTTCTGCTGGCGCGGAGGGTGGGGGAGGGTGCGGGTTTTGGGGAGAGGAGGAGAGGGTGGATGGATGGAAGTGAGGGAGCAGAGGTTGGACAGCGCTAAGTTCGGACTCAAATTACTACCCTTTGACTAAGTAACGTACTGAGTAGCCAAACATAAGACGAAGGGATGGAATCGATACATGCCACGCACACTCACGCTCTCTCACACACATCCACACGCATAATGAACACACGGACAGCGAGCGAGGTACTCCTGGTACTACTGGACTGCACGGGGCTATTTATACAAGGAAGCTCGGGCATAAGATGAAGATATACAGATATGTCTTTAAGCCTAAGCCCCCGAAGTCACCGGGGAAACTTCGTGGAATTCCAAGATCAAATACGAAGATCAAACTATTAACTTATACGTAATGGCAATTTATTTCAGAGAGACTAGACATCAAACGTTCGGCAATGGCGTATCACTTCTAATTGAAAATAGCGTTGTCACTCAATATGTGCTGGTGCCGCAAGTGGTCAGGCGTACAAGAGTGCGTAACTATTTTACATTTTCATCACGAAGAATGCTCTTCAAGTATACGCTGTACACACGATTAATATGATTCCAATTTGGCAATCGAAGGCACACAGAGCAGTTCCTATATTTAAGTGAATGAGACACAAACAGTGAAGAATTTAATTTCAACGATGCCTATTTCTAGCACCCAGCAACTCTCGTAAAAGGAAGACATGGCACACACAGGAGGAATCTCCGATGCATAATATGTAACAGCTATACGTTTCGGACATAAAATACAATATCTTATACCCATGCGAACAGCGTTTAGCTTGCAAGGGTTGGTCATCGGGTGATGGAAACTTTGGAGGTCTTATGGCGTACACACTCGTCCTGTGCTCGTGGCGCGCTGTGTGACTGTTTTGAACACCGCATCGTGTGCGCGTTTATGTATTACAAGACATTGCCTTACACGGAATCGGTGACATTTCGACCCTGTTATAGGCCTACAGATAAGTCGCAAGCTGTGCAGTCTGCTTGGTCCAGAATCCAGCATCCACCGACAAGATAATCTGTTTAGGCTCCGACTAAAACAAGGGGCAAGTCTCCAGCTCTCTCCCTATTATTCCTTAGCCATTCGAAGGGAGAAGATGGATAAGAGTAAAGTTAAAAGGGAGATAAAAGTCGATAATTACATTATAACCATTAATCACATTATTTTGCCCGGGTTAAAAAAGAATCCGGAATTCAGCATTTTTCCGTTATGTTCAAATAACTTGTTTTGTTTTAAGCACGGGTTAGGCACTCGCTTGCGGTTTTTTTTTATCCCGGATCTTCGTTTTTTTTCCAGTTTAAAGGGAGGGCCAGGCTCGTTTTTATCAATATTTTCTTCACTTGTTTCCAACTTGCAAGTCTAGTGGAGCGATTTTTCCTCTCTGCTTACGAATGCTTCTCGCGAGATGTGCAAGTGTTGATCGCGCACGGCATGGCTTCCTTGGCAGCCGCGAAAACAATAATATGTGGAGCTCGTGGCGGCGTTCGGTGGAGGCAAGGAAAGTAAGACCTCGGGTGGTAGTTAGGCGAAATAAGACGATAGATGAGACGAGAGAGCGGGGAAAGATTCATCACGGAAGTGAGAAGGAACCGCTCGGATTTAAAAAGTATTTTATACAGACGGCAACCAAAATTTAATTCAAATCTCATTAAGTGGATCCGGGCTTGCCCGCGAATGTTTTCATTCCACATCAAACTGAGGATGAGCTACAACATTTGGCATTATATTAGAATCAATAATATCGGCAAGATCTGTTATCTGATTTAATGCGATTCTTATACGTGTCGTTTTACACAATACTGCGCTAAAATATATTTTCTGTTTGAATGTGCGGTTTTATGCTGGTCTTAAAAGTGAAAAATGGCAGACTTTATAATGCTTTGTTCAGTTTTAATACTTTTATTCCGGACGAAAATGTGCAGAAAATAAGGAACGTATGATATTTATTCTTAATGGAAGGAAATACATCAGATGCCAACCTATGTATATGGTAAACTACAAGGCACATAAGAATACATTTAAAATCTCTCTCCTAGTAATTTAGATAGCACGTGCATGCTTTCTGATAAGGGTACTATAATACATTAGAAGAAGCAAAACTTCTCTCGGAACACGTCATAAGAACGAGATTTCATGTAAAGAGTATTTAAAATTCTTAACCAGTCTTCTTTATAAGGCTTTCTATTCCACCCCCTTTTCGTATATTGCATGACGTTACCCTAGCAAATAATGAGCAGTGATATGAATAAGAAACAGATAAAAGTACAAAACTTTGCAGGGAACATAATGAAACCGAGAAAGAAATCCTACTTTCGCACGCTAACTGAAAGATATCATAGGGGTGGGTGGACCTCGGCCTTATATTTGCAACTATTCAATGATACTGCAATTTTTACGGAAATTTTGAGTAAAGATTTATGCAGCTTACATTTCCACTAAAAAAGCTGTAAATTAACACTGTATCACGGTGGTTCAATGATTTATTAAAAATCTGTTTTGTGTGAGGGAAAAAAATAATCAAACGTTTCTGTAAATTTCTTTCGTGCGCCAATTCCGAATCCTTTTCGTACTACGTTTCCCACGCCTGGAGGTTGGAAATGCATGACTTCCATAAAAGTTTCCCTCCCAGTTTCGCAGGTGGTTTTCACTTTCAGCAACGAGTACGAAACTAAGTTTCAATTTTCTTCCAGCTTTCGCCATCGCCACAATAGTTTCAGCATGTTTCCTCCTCGTGGCCAGGTGACTAAAACGAATTCAAAGTAAACTTGTATTGATTTGCTGTCACCTCTTGTCACGGTACATACATTCAACTTGCACCATCAATATGTTCAATGTACACTTAACCTTCGTTAACAGACAAGCGGCGCGAACTTGACGCCGTCCATCGGATTCAATCAAAACTAATATTACGCCTCGATGGAACGAACCTGATATTTGGCGCTGCTTGAGCTAACTCGAAATATCCTCGCTTGGATCTCCTCTTCCGAATCCCCTCCCATGGTGTACTTAGAGGCAAGTGTTACGAATTGATACCATGCTAAATGTATCGCTAATCACCAGGGATCGTATAAAGTGGCAGAACTTTTAACAGTCTAGCGAATTCGCCCAGTGGAAACAATGGGCTCGTTTCTGGGAAGAGTAAATGACATTTTACGGGTCTGGAAGTGGTATATGGCTCGACTAGATTGGTAGCTGCGATGATGGGATTTGTTTTTCGATGCAGCTCTTTTTAATGATTTTTTTTTTAATGTGAAGGTGCCACTACTCAATTCAGCGTCAGAAGATTGTACAGGAAAAATGTAAAAAAGTCAACTTGACAGCTGACATTGTCATGCTAGGTTACCCAGCTTGCGGTTGATTTCCTTCGTGGTCGCAATTGTATGCAGACCGGCCAGTGTGTAATTAGTAATTGCTAATTAGTGACTCGCTACACGTACGACTATATCGCAGCATTAATTACTCGACTGCGTTGGATTTGTTCAACTTCAATCTCAGAAACAAGATGAGCCGAGGCTTAAGTTGTCTCGTCATCTTTTTGTCTAATTTCTAAGGTGCTCGAAATCCGTTCTTCTTATGTCTTCTTGCTGAATCATCGACACACCATTCTTCCTCTGTCATTGAGCTAGCTGAACACTGATTTCACACATGAGAACTTCTCTGAAGAATTATTTTTATTTTATGTCTCGAAAAAAGAATGTCCTTTGGATAAAACTCATAAACAACTAACAAGTAAAACTCCACGAATCTGTTGGCAGTATGGACGCAAAAGAAACCCCGAGAATAAAACCTTAGAAATAATCATACCTTTAACGTCTATAATACGTCTATATTTTTCTAACTATTCAGAAGGTTTTGATGGCGACAATCACATTATAATGACGTATAGTTCAGTGCACGACCAAAGTTTCCAACTTTTTCCCCGTCGCCCGGTGCAGCTAACCCGAAATCGGATGCCTTTCACATCACATGGTGACGAGTCGGATTGCACTAGGGACGAGCAGACACTCCCACGATCCGCTGCATCATCATCTGCATCAAACGCTTCTCTTGCATCGATATCGGGGACAATATTTTGTTCTTATTTTCTTGTTCGCTTGTAATTAGAAGCAGCAGCCTGTTCTGTGCTGCTGCAGAGGATTGTTGCCCAGTCACGAATGCACACAGGAATCACACTGTTTAGGCCCCGCCTCGTTACACACATTGGCTTCTCACAGTTCCAGCGACTCTGGCAAAGTGGCAACTCCATCCACCGCGCCGGGGATCGAAAGCAAACAAGCAGGCAGCAAGAAACGTCCGTCCACTGCATTGACATCAGTACCCGCTCATCTGTTACCGTATTGTAGGATTGCTTCCAGCAAGTCACGTTCTTCTCGACTACTTTAAGTTTTCGACGATAATTAAAACGAGAGACAATCGGTCGTACTTTCTGTACCGAAACCTGACATGCAGCGAACAGATCCGGCACAAAAAGGTGTGAAATCGAGGTTTTAGGCGATTAATAATCAATACGTGGAAATGAGCGAACTTGCATTTTTTAATTTAAGTAAACCCTAGGAACTTGTTTTGTTTCCCTTCTACCTACATACGATTAAAAAATATTTTCGAGTGATACAAGATCTAGTCTAGACGACACAAAGGAACGCTAAATGTCGCGTTCCAGACACCCCCAGCTGGGCTGACCAGTGCTAATCGCACTAAAAGGCCAGTTGGAGGAGACCTCCATTTGCAGACAGAAGGTAGACCCTTGAAGCTATTGAATCTAGACTGCATTGTGCATCGCGCTGTGATGCATGCTTCACTAATTGTCGTTGACTCTAAAAGAAGCAAATATGAGGCTTTCTCTGCAAAAATTTCGTCGCGAAAAATGCGTGATACGTTGTAATTGAAGTCACGACACGTAACGTGCATTCAACTCACTGGAGGGAAATTTGTCACTTTATAGCAAATAGCACGACTTGACACCAGGAGGGCCATACTATATCCTCTTGGTCAAAATCGTGCACTCGCCGATTTCCCTGTGACAGAGGATGTCAAATCAAACTTGCTGCTTGCTTTTGGACGAAGATTCTGTGCTTTTTCGCATGCGACGACCTTAATGCCAGCAGCATCCCGCTGGGATTCACTTGTTTGTGGAAACGAAATCGTTTATCAGAAAGAGAAAGAAATTGCGGCTCGTTGAATTATTCTGCGGTGTCTAATTAATGGACCACGCTAATCCTTGATGCCGAATGTGCACTGTACAATTGGCAATGTGAATGTGGTTCCTATTTGACATTTAATGCTCGAGGAAGTAAACAGTTATTCGAATTTGTCACAGTATTATAAATAATCTACCGATAATTGGAATTGCATGGACAATTTTCAGAGCAAATCGGTGTTACACATGAAAACGATGCTGGCTGGCTGACTGGCTGGCTGACGTCGGTGGGTACAGTTACACGCCGTGCTCTTGTGATACCTACGTCGATATCAAACTCATGTTTTATGCTCGAAAATACTTTCTACAGTTGGAAAAACATCGGAACCAAAAAGTGTGCTTTGTCGGTGGTGGGTAACAATGTCTATCAAATTTGTCGGACATCTGACGGTTGTACAGGTCGATCGTTGTGGGCGAGTTGGATGACTTTTTCCGCGTTTGCAGCTTTCTATATGCCCGGGTAAACCTTTTTTTTGTATTAATTTGATTTACATGCATTGGATTCCCGACCGCATGTCTGCATTTAGTTTCGTGAAACGTAAACATCAGAAACCTACTCTACGCACTACTTGTTTGAAAAGAATGATATTAAAACCAGAACCTAATTGATTTGTTCTCTGGTTGCCGCAAGGACGCCAGACTCCAATAAACCATATTACTGCGGTAAAATTCTCTGTGGTCTCCTGAAATGGATAAGTATTTGCAACCTTGGTTTATTATACCTCTGGATAATGCGACATGAGTGCTCCACAGCAGGAGAAAATCTATCGGAAAATATTTCTAAAAAACATTCTTCAAAAAAAATCCTCCAAAAATCCGTCAACAAAATATTTAAATCACATAATATTATGAACGTTCCCACATGCGAACCACTAGTTATCCAATCGCCATCGACCTCTCGATTGGCCGCCGCGACCGGTTTGTGCCCGTGACGTCACGACGTGGTGTCATGGCGTCGTGCGTGTCGGTCGACGATGCGTGCGTGCGTGCGTGTGACACGTGTGTCGGTCACGCGTGCGACGCTTAGCGTCTCAAGTCTGCTGGCCGGCCTGCGACCCGGTCGGGCCGGGTAGCTCCACTCCTGATCCAATCAACCCCGCCGCATCAGATAGACTCTTCCAGGAAAGCCAGAAACGATGCCAGATCATCAAGAACTAGAATCAAGGAAAAGGTTTATGCATATTATGCCCGATCATTTCTTATCGGGCGAAATTTCGGTAATCATTTTGACCCCATATAAGGCCGAAGCTGAATATCCAGATGAAGCTCTCACTTACGGATAGCGTCGGGGTTTCGCCAAGTATTTGATGTGACTCGCTTTTTATCTGAATAAGCAATAAAAAGTCTCGGCAGCGGAGCCGAGAAGTTTGCCGCGATGTGAGAAGTCGCGAGAAATGACACCGAATAGCCGATTCCTTTCGCATCTTTCCATTCTCGGCGTCTTCGAAGAATCGGATTTCTATCTCGACTGGCTCATGTCAGAAATCAAGTAATTACTTGAAGTTGAATGGTCACCACCCCATGCCAAAAATAACTGTGACCCTTATAGTAATCTGATGTGAGATTCATATCTCAACGTATTGTGATATCGTAATCGCAGGCTACATTGTCCATCTAATCACGAACATCGTAAAACGGTACATTTATATCTAGCCTCGCATGAGAACACGGAAAACAACGAGGCTTGGCTGTAGAAAACTCGGAAAATTCTCAAGAAAACGAAGTTACAACTAAAGCCAGCCGCGAAGGAAATAAAAAATACTCCAAGCAGTTTATTAATGTTTAAGCTTTCGTAAGACATGGCCGGTGGCTAATTCTTAGGTTTGAGATGTGTTCATCATCTGAAAGCTCAGTGGGCCGGTTGGCCTTCTGGGCTCGATGGACTCTTTTTATTAGGTGTCAGCGATTGACAGCAGCCTGCGTGGAACGTAATCCACTCGATAAATGATTTCTGGACATTCAACTAGTATATATAAAACGAATGAATCTCCGATAGGTAACTATGGAAGCGCGAAATCCTTTTTTCCAAATCTAACACGGTGAAAAGTGTAGCTGTTGCCCGTTGGGCCGGAACAGCGCGGAGGGCACGGACGCATCCGGCTCAGCCCACTTTGCTCCACATTCGAGTCGGTCTGCCGATCCCAGGTGTTGCCAACGAGTGTCTTGCTGGTGCTCGCACTCCACGGATGGACAATGCATTGATAGGCGACAAGATGGGAACAATTGATTGATTTATTTTATGCGCATCATTATCTTGATGATGCAGCAACTATGCTGTATTGAAAAACATGAAAAACCACGGAAAGCGATAGCACGCTGCCGCATTTAATGGCGTTAGTAAATAATGACGATTTTTGCACTTTTATCCTTTGCCGTGGTACGTTGATAACGCTGAAATTGGCATGGGAAAATCTACGTTCTTTGATGCATGCCCGTGCTTATTAAACGGGATTAGTTCGTAGCATGATCAGGGAAATATTTCCTATTGTATGGGCTCTTTGACAAAAAAATATTTGTTGCGTAATGTGCCAGCAAATCAGTTCCACGAAATCCAGTTCGCGACGACATGAAAAGGTTTCAGTTGTGTTCCAGTCGCATTTCACATCTGAAGTAGGGCAGTGATTATAAGAACTATACACCCTTGTAGAGCTAATTGCAAGAGCCGCTTGGTATTTCTGCCGGCTGGAGGGACAAATCCGAGTGATTTACATGCAGCCTTTACGTTCGACCATAGGCGTCGCGACGGACAAGGCGACGTCGACGGCGACGCCGACGCCGGCGATTTGTGGTCTCGGTTTCAGTGACCTTAATACAGTTTCACTCCCTCGGGTGGAATCGAGAGGTATCGACCTTTCTCGCGCCTCCACGGCGGTCTGGGTCAAAGGTCATTCTATTATCAAACACTTTCGCAGCTAGCGAGAAAACAAATAGAAATGTTGGGCGACGGCAAGTGTTGGACCGCGACGCTGACCAGTCAATGATTGGTCAGCGGGTCGCGTGGCGTCGCGACGCGCGTGCGTGGCGTCGTCTCGAACAGCTGACCGCGAGCACGTGCTCGCGGCGACGACGGCAGCGGCGAAAAAACGTGCACGCTGTCGGGTTGAAAGATTCCCGGAGGAAATCGCGGCCGATATTTTGCGGAAATATATCGGCGGGACGCGCTGACGGAACGCGAAAGTAACCGTGCACAAAGAGAAACTGGTTTACTTTTTGATGAATTCTCTTACGGGTTCTCTATTTCGACGTGAAATAATATGTAAATCTGTTCGACGAAACTTCGAAACCCTTCCATGCTAATTAAAACTCGATTCTTCTCAATTTTCCGCGGCGAACGTTATTTCAATTAATTGAATCAGTTCCAAAAAACAAGAGGGTTGAGATTTCGACCCGCCCTGATTTGTTCAGGCTCTGATTCGGCCGTGGCATGTAATACATGGCATGACGTGCGTGATGCCTATTTCACGGGGTAATCGTGTTCACCTATAAGGGTAATTATTGAGATCAAAAACACTGCAGCGAAGCTTTTAATTTGTGTCTGAATCACGTAAACGTCTATGCATGAGATTTTCTAATGTAATTGCGTTGCGTCTATAATGCCATATAGCATAATTAAACATAATTGTCTTTGACGAGAACCATTTATGATAAAGTAATTATAACTTATAGTGATTAGTACGTAGTGCGGGTGAGCAATGTTTTATATATCACCGATGTAAACTAATGCAGTCAAATTGCTTCTGAATTCGAGTCACTTGATGGGTTTCCCGGCTCTGCGGAATAGTTTTCCAGGGCGGCAAATGGATTACCACACATTTCCGCATGAAGAAACCTCGTCGTTAACTTAAAGAAGGATCTCTTCGCTAGATGTTGATCGGGAAGATGAATTAAACCCTTTTAATTAGCCGCGTCAATAGATTTACGATCCCCGGCGGGTGGGTGGGAACTCTACGGAAAGAGAGATGCTAAAAATCCACCCGAATATGTTCTTAATTAATTTGTTTAGTGCGGTCAAAAGTTATGATCTTTGAGTTAGATTTCATTGCGGGTGGTCGTCCATCTTTGTAGCAATATCCGAGTGAAATCAAAGGCGGCGAGCATAGTTCAAATCCACCGCCTTCATCACGAGATTGCCTGTTCAAAGGTTGATGAACTTGACGGGAAAAATCGAACGTATCTCGGCCCCGTGTAACACATGTGTGCTCCATTAAACAATGTTTATGTTTCGAATAGCCTTTACCTGTGAGTTGGTCGACATGCAATTAATAGTTTACCCGCTACCCGGCAGGCAGGCAGGCAGGCAGGCAACGGATTAGTGAGCTTTGTGCCACGCGAAAATATGCTCGTACCTTGTGCAGGCTTAGCGACCGATAAGAATTACATTCGAAACTCTAATCATATTTTCTTACATGGAAATGTGTTTTCTGTCTAAAATGTACGCCTTACTTTAGAAAATATCAAAATGGCGTTAATTTCAGTTACCACCTCTAACGGACAATTGAGTCGCACCAGCTTAGAAATTGAGCTTTAGTTATGTTGCGTCAAATCTGATCCTCGAAACGTTGCCGTGCATTTTGGCTTGTAACACATCCATCCATTTAATTTGTCGTCGATCTCGTGAAGTCTCACGCCAATCCACTGATCGTATCTTACCCAATCTTGACTGAGACGAGATGAACGTTGCGTTGGTACAGACAAAGAGTTTAATATATAAGCTAAAGTAACAAAGTGTGTACGTTTCCGATCCAGTTGTAAGCGTAAAGGAGAAACGCGTGGTAAAGTACGTAAGTCTCGAGACATGAGAGTCATGCATAGTTTTCTCCGTGACAGGTAACGTGAAGTGATCGTACACGCGTTGCAGAGGAAGGTAGTACATGCTCGTCAATGGGGGATCACGCGGAACTGCCTGGAAAACGCCTTCGCAGCTGTTAACTAGAACCGCCCGGAGAAGATCGAAGCCGGCCGTCACTATTTGGCAAATATCTTAAACAATCACAAACGGCATGCACGATGCCTGTCCAGCCAGGGAAACGAACAAAGAAGCCAGTAATAAACACAATCGTTTGTTTTAGTTGGTTGTGTAATCACCTTTGCTTTACCCATAGTGTGGAAGTAGCATTGATTCCCAGTACATCAGCATGCAGATCTGTAGATGGTGCCTGGTGGATTTGACAAGGGTTTACCATAGAAAAAAGGTTGCATTATTCTATGGTTTTACCATTGGTTAAAAAAGAAGCAGTTCGCCAATCCGATATTGAGACCACCAATAAAATAATCCAATGATCGATTGAAATGATTGCAAAGGAAATGCACGTTATTTATTTTTATGTGGCACGAAAAATCTTACGGTTGCACTAAAGTTTAAAAAGAATATCTGGAAGACAATAGTGCATGTCGCGAGGTGAAATCTTGCTCAAAAGCGTGAAATTTAAAATTTAAAAACTGTGCTACAGAGATATGTATGCGACGTCACTGTGTGCAGTTGGTTTGGGTTCGATTCCCACGGATCTGCAATTCGAGCCAAGTTGCCGCGGAAATGTCACAAAAACTTAACTGACAACGACCGCACACTACACTTTGCAAGCCGCAATGCATTCCCAACGAATGATGTGTGATTCGCAGTTCTCACATGCAAGAATAGAGACGGACGAGACGGATCTTAGAATAATGAAAAACACTCTCCGAGATTTAAAAATTATAATGGAAGATAGATGCCGCTAGTACCGGCGCCTCCACCAGCGTGGTCGACCTCCTCCACTCAGATCGGCGCCTCCACCTCTTAAGCTAACAAAAAGTGCATGGAATCGAACGTCCATTGTTCTCCAAGTGACAAAGAGCTAGATATACATCTCACGTGAATGTTCATATTTTTTGTCATCTAAAGACAAAAATGCTTCATACAATCTGACACAAAAAGAAACGTTCTCTCCTTCCCAACGGGACCTCGAAGGACAGTTTATACGGACCCATTCCATCCCGAAACTAGCTTATTATTTTATAATAATGAGGTCTTAAACATACAACAGGGACGATAACATTGACGGGCTAAGTAATGCATGAAGTGCCTATGTCGAATATAATCTTACGACGTCTATCTTCAAGTTGGCGTCCACTTCATGTAGCATTGTGTAGCGTCGACCCCGAGGCGACGTCGGACGGTGTGGCTCGACGAGAGAGACGGAGGGTGCCACACGGCGATGGCTTGGCTCGGGTTGGGATGGGATGGGTTGAGATGGGATGAGGTGGGATAGGGTGGGACATGGATGGGTGGTCGGTGGGAGAGATGCTGTGCTGTGCTTGCTACTGCTGGACCAATTAATACATTTCGCGAGATGAAGTCCTTCCTTCCCTGGCTGGATTCTCATCCACCTCGTCCTCGTCTCGTGCGGCGCGGCGCTAGCACATGTCCCCACGTCTAGGCAGGCGTTGGCCAGGCTTCGGATCTCCGACCAAGGGCCGCGGGAGAAACCGACCGGCCCGACCAGGCGAGCGAAATATTTGCATTGTTGCCTGCGAATTAGCGGGCTAAGAGCCGTGAAATTAAGCCAATTAATGCATCGATCGCAGCACTCAACAAACTTCGCGTCTTGACTTACGTTCGTACTATGCAGATTCTTTTCCATTCGCGGATGGCGAATAATTGGTTATGAAAATGTAATATAATTACAGAATACACGAGCTCGCGTTGTTGTTATTTTTCGTCCG
Organism: Lednia tumana; assembly: GCA_003287335.1. Classification (NCBI taxonomy): domain Eukaryota; kingdom Metazoa; phylum Arthropoda; class Insecta; order Plecoptera; family Nemouridae; genus Lednia; species Lednia tumana. Next base: position 21,247 of record QKMV01000188.1, read on the forward strand.
ACTCGAGTATCGCTATTCACATCGCGGCAACGCGCGGCGACTGTTGCAAACAAATCTCGCCAACTTATATCATATTACTCCTACTCAGAAACAAATTTGAATCCACGCATATCTGAAATCGCAATCAACAAAAGAGTGTCTAGTTCCGGGCGCGCTTCATCCCTCTCTTTGCCACGTCACGCGTCACGCGTTCGCTTTCTTCCTCTGGAGCGCGCGCAAAATGCCCGAAGCCCGATACATTTTCATTATAACGCGCCGAGAATAATTTATTTGTACCACTTATTATTACGGTGACATTTTATCAAGGAGCTGGCCCCCACCCCCGGCCCACCCCCGCCCTGGTCTTAGGTGCTGGTCATGTCGTACTAATCGATAAACAGTGCATGTGAGTAGGAGGTAGCGAGCAGGCCCATGCTTTGCTGGCTTTCGGGGCAGGAAGCAAAGGGTGGGATGAGTGAGCCTAGGGTGGCGTGGATTGCTCAAGGAACCCACTGGCTTTGCTTAAGTCAATGGGGAGGAGATAGGGGGTGGGTGAGAACGCGAAGGGATGAGAAAGTTACGGCCAACATTCAGATACAGCACTGTGTGTGTGTGTGAGTGTGTTTGTGTGTGGTGTAGGTATGTGCGAGGGTGTATGGTGGAAATACTTATACGCTGAGCTTTCCGAAACGCTCGTGAGTTTAGCGTGGTGATATATCTTGCGTAGTACATATATAGCACATACCTACAACTAATTAGTGGGCTTAATTAATTAATTACCTGTTTGTTAATTAGCACCATTGAATTCGTTTATTCTAACCACGTACCTAAGGTTACCTTTTTTCCCCAAGCGAGAGAGTTTTTTTTTATTTACTTGTAGAGATATCATAATAGACCCGATGGACCATGAGACTAATTAATTAATTAACTCTTCTACCAAATTAGTTGCCTTTCCTCGTTTTTAAACTATTTTATTAGCGGAAACAAAGCGTAACTCCCCCCCTCCCGCCCTCACAGAACACATCTGACCGGTGTTTCAAACTATAGTTTCTCCCACTAGCTTGGGGCTGCGAAACCATCCCTAACTTATTCCAATTGTAATCAATACTCGAGATTAAAAGTCAGAACGGCAATAGACCGCGTGGCAAAGTATCACCGAGCCGCTAGGTATGTGGGCGAAGTGAGTATTTTGCATTGACAAAACAGACATTATCTCTAGCGAATTGGTTCGCCATACTTATCGTATTGGCACGTCGGTCGCTTAGGTAAATCATGGCGATATATTTGCCACCGTCGATCGGCTTTTCGATGGAAAGCCGTGCTGCGGTCAGGCCATTATTTGGAAGTAGTATATGCTGGTCAAGCACGTAACTCACTTCGTACCTTGGCCACACCTCCCGTGAACACACATTGCACCTGTTGATAGCGCGCAGCCTCGGAGAGATGTAACGCCGAGGACGGGGAATCTTTCAATACGAGACAATATCCGATCAAACATCTGATAAACGCAACGATCTGTGCAGTACGTTGTCTATTGTCTAAGTCAGTTCATGCCCATCCATAATCATGACAGCTGGTCGTCAATAAGAAGGCGAAATGAAGGCCACCCTTTCGATAGGACGCTCCCCCGTGGGGTTCTCATCTCACTCATTTCGGGGAGGTGTCAAAAAGCGCGAGGAGAACACATCAATATGGATGCCGAACCTTGTGTCAGTGAAAATCACTCTCACGACAAGCAGTCGTATAAAGTTATTCAGAGAACTTGTCTGTGCCCGTTCAAATTTACCCATCGCTAATTTCCGCAATTCGGCGTCGCTATATAAATAGGAGAGTAATGGCTTGCGCGCGGCAATTTGAGAAAACACCGAATAAAATGTGCTATATCTGTAGCAGGTGTTAACGAGGTACTAAAGTGTACAGAACGTTGGTCGGCGGTGAACCGGCGGAGCGCACTGCTCGAAAATCCGATTTCTTGCCAGCGCATTTCACGCAATTGATGTGAAAGCCAGCGATCGGTGTTCGACATGCAGTTTACCTGCAGCGCAAGGACGGCAGACCGTAGAGCTGCATACGCCCCGCTGTTCGTGGCGCAGCGGAGAGACCACTCGCCGTTTGACCCGTGACGGGCCAAGAAAGCAACCATTTCCCAGGATTCAACCACATCTCGGCAGCATCGCAGCATCGCGTATGCACACTGCCGTTGCAGATCAGAGCTTTTGTTCTGCACACAATTCGATGCAAGTCAGTTTCTCATTTCCGAAGAGCTCGCGGACTGAATTGTGAATCGCCGCGCGGACGAGACGGAAATTATCACTTTCAACTTGTCACATCCCTATCAATATGAAAAAAGGATCCTGATTTACACAATGGAAATGGGCACTTGTGATTGGACTAGATCCGACGAAAACATTCATTAGAATAATCAAAGAATGACGAATGATTGTTGTTCGATTTGAACCGTGCTTTTCGGGAGCCTAATTGGTACAGTACGTGGAACACTCACTGTTCGCAAGTTGCAAACAACGAAAGCGTTGAGCGAATTTCGGCATGTGTTCTTCCGCGTGCATCGTGCGCATGCTTCTCGGACCTGACAACTAATTCTATATCACTTATTATTATTACAAATTATTACGTCGCTAAGCTTAGATTATGTTATAACATAATTGAATAGCTACAGCTGAAGTTATTATGGTCAAGGAGGCTCCGAGATTACAAGCGTCGTCGATGGGGCTGCAGCATCCCTTTTAAGTTGATGGGTCTACGCGGCTAGTGCATGGCTTACCATGAAGAAGATTACAACACGTATGCTGACCAGAGGTCAGAAAATCATCGTTATTGAATCACGGAGATTATCAGGCATCAGAAATGGATCTGAATCGAATGGGATTGCGATGGGATTGTGATCGCTTTGCAGTGCCGATCGTTTTCTACCTCCCTGTGATTGATAGGCCGAGCTAATTTACTAACTTTGATGTCTGCCGCCGATGCCCGAGTTTGCAGGGAAATGTCTGCATCTGGGAGTAGGATTAAAACGAGAGCTTGCCGGATCAAGTGTGTGAACATAGTTTCTGTTCCGGGGCCGAGGCCTGGGCCGCCAGCCACGAGTCTTCTTTTGCATGCAAATAGCGTTCAATAGTAAATCTCAATCTGTATTCGTTGACGTTTACGCTGATGTTTGTCCGCCTGCACTGATAGACTTTTTTGCAATCCTTATCAACGCTTTTCACTCTATTTGATAGTGTCGTCTTTGTTCCTTAAGAATGCACCAATGAAAGAGATGCACTTTATCGCAAAAAGTTAATTGCTTTGATCCCATTTTTACATCCTACGTTTCTATGACTATTCAATTGCGAACTGTTCTGATTTGCCAATTCGCGTCGCAATTTGAAAAATCTTCAATCCATAACACGCATGGAAATTTATTTTGATTTTCTTTTGATTTCCCCCCGTGAATTCGTTCTGTAAAGCTTCTTTGGTAGAGCTATATCAGATTGATTCGATGATATCTCAGGATAAAATGCTCATCATATCCTTCGTGCTATAAATGAGATACAGAGAATTCTGCCCGTAACTTTTAGTATTACTTCCAGTCAGTCAGGGACTATGGCTTAGCAAGAACAATTGGCATTCGTCAATCCATGTCCTCTCTATGCCTCTCACCACGCTTCATCTAGTAATAACCATCATAAAGCTGCATGCATCATTGAGCGGATTATCTGCTAGCTTCCTATTATGCAACCGGTTTATCAGAAGTTCTGTTTTCATGGATAATGCAAAACACATTCAAGACTTATTCACTTCGATGTCGATTTTTCCATACGCTTGCACTTAAAACATAGCTCGTGGCATGTATTGATGTTGCTATGACTTTTGTTTCAATGGCTTCTATAATGTTTACTGATCACAACTGATGCCTTGATAGCTACTCTCCCATTACACATAGTACACCAATTGTATTATCCACTTGGAAGTTTTAAATAGTGTGTACTTTTTTGGAAGGCTTATTATGAGATTGAAGTGCCGATGTGTATAAATAGACGTGCTACGTGGCGTACGTTAAAAAAGTGAAAAATGAAACACTTTTGTAGCCTCTACAGTAGCGTTCAAAATATGAAATGTTCTTCAATTTCTTATGGATTTATATAATTTCTGTTTGGTCAGAGCATGTCACGGTAAAACGTTTGAAATAATTAATAATTGCCTCAGAATGTATTGATCGATGTCGTTAGCACATTCAATAAATAATTGATCCGAATTGGACATTAATATGCGACATATGGAGTCGGTTCTGAGGGCGGTGCCCAAAAAGGCGTACCATCATATCATGCTAACGTTCTATACGTAAGCACTAATGCTTTGTTTCTGTAGGCGAATCGTGGAAATGTAAGCTCAAACTCACATTAGCTTCTTTGGAAACGAATGAAAATTAAATGATGTGACTATAGTTAGTGATATTTCTTCTGTGAATATACCTACATAACAATCAAAAGGTATCATTTATTAATCGTGATGAGTTCTCCCATATTTTCTAGGAGTTTCTGTGTCCGCATAGCAACTTTAATGCACAGTAACGAGGGAACGAACATCATAAGAATTTTCTAACACTTACTGACGCGTTCGTTATCGGGTGAATCAAGAATGCTCCCATACCTGATCCTCTTTTGTTCGCAATGGCTCTCACATGCGAGCCTGTCAGGTCATCCACGATTTCTCGGTGAATTTGATGGCAAAAGCCAAGAAACCATCCCGGTTTAATTACGCCATTATATATTATTTATCAGAACAAATTTTATTTTCTCGAACAATTATACGATTAGTTCGTGACGGGACTTGTTCATCTTCTGTTATAGATAATCTCTCTGTTCTCTGCATCCCAAGAGATGGAAGACTTAACGGTGTCCGTCCGCCGTCCAGCCCGCTGAAATATTGATGTTTAATATCTTGTCCGAGTGCGCTGAGCGATCAAATCAACCCAATTGATATCGATGCCTACATCGGTCGCACCCAGCACGCATTTTATGATTACGACCCTAGCCAAGAGCCGTCGACAATTGTCTGTAGATGGTTTAATAGCAGAGGACACAAGAAAGCAAGCCGGGGAGGCAATCAGTGCTAATTGAAGTTGCCGTAAATTTCGTGGATGATATGAATGAGAAGTCCAGCGTCCGGCTCGGGTAGCTTTCATGGCATGTGCCACGATGTATTTGCCAAAGTCACGTTGATTGACATCACCCATCGCAGAGCAGTGATCTGATTCACGGGCAAGTGTAGAGATGATGACCCACATAACAAACAATAACACAGTCGATCAGTGATAGGTATTAATTAAAGTAAAGCCCTCCCATTCTTTTCCTGATTGATCTTGATTGATAAATTATTCATCCAAAAGACTTACATAGTCAACGCCCAAGCAGCACTAGTCACGTGACGACGTGAATAAGAATACACGATAGCATCACGTTCCATACAATATTACTACTCCATGTAATTGACCATGCAGAATGTTTTGTTTCGTGTATGTTTCCTATATGTTATATTTTACATACATAATATACACGTATTATCTTCCTTTCATGCATCCTATTGTATTTGCAACGGAGACTTATTTACTTGTCATTTATTGCTATAGAAAAGACGCTATTCCGGACAATATTGCTTCTAAGAAGTGCTATAATGTATCGTGAGGATACGCCTCAATCTCATATTTCCCTTTCAGTTGTTGTTGTAATGTAACACACCCGTTCAATCTGCCGTTTAGGTATGAAGTACGAACTTAAATACAATTCTTTCAATCTCGTCTTTACTCTCAAATCACACCGTTCGATCTGTTTGTGTGAAATTCTTCGAAAGATTGGAAACAAAACGTTTTGATACGTGATGGTTTTGCTATAACAGTTTGGCTTTACACAACCAGGACTGACCAACGAAACAAGTTTCTACTATAGGATTACTTATTTTCCAAAAGAGTTACACTTTTTTTTTAAGTTGAATATGTTGATTGCGTACAGATATTTTAATTGTTATCGAGCCTCATTTCTTCCAGAGCCCTGTAAAAATGTTGGTAAAAGTAAAATATAGAAAGCTGGACGAAATTGCCGCTGCCTAGTGCTCACCCCTGGTCAGAAATAAAGAAACGGCGTTACCGAGAAAGATGTTATCTGCCAAGGCAGGAATCAAAGTCGACTTGATTGCTACATTTGGCTAGAACATGAACAATTAGATCGGGTGTCGAGTCACAATGTGTTGGAAAACGTGACGTGGGATTGAGGTGAGCTTTTATGTTGACGACCGAATCATGGACCAGAATCAAGACTTCCTATGGCGTCTGATTTACAAAGCATCACTTCCTTACTCGCTAGCTCTGCTGTGATTCTGCTTTTAGCAACGCGACTTCGTTACAGCGTCCGATACCTTGCGTTGCTTTTGGGTCATTTCTTGTACAGCACGATAGCTACGGTGTGTAAGAATTAACAGAGAAAATGAAACACAAAGAACCAATAAATGATATTAATTAGTTAAGGGTAAGCGCAGTACTACTTTCTAGGCTTTCACTTCAGTGGGGGAAGCTTTAAGAATTATATACCCTTGTGGTAAAGCTGAACGTTATTAACAGACAAGGCATACATTTTGGAAGCATCTCAACTACAGCATTTCTTTAATAAAGGACACAGACCATACAAAAATCTCCTTCACTTAACACTGTGATGGAGAGCGATCATTCAACCATGTTCCAAATCTTGAGTGGACTGTATAGCGCGTGTTATCTAGTCTAGAACAGACTGTAGGGAGCTCACGCGCCCTATCTGCTGATATCGATGA
>QKMV01000189.1:1550-13806 GCA_003287335.1 Lednia tumana
AAAAAAAAATTGAATTGCGTGTTTGAATGGGAATTTGTAACTGAATAGAATATGAGCGCTAAAAATAATATCGCACTTACTCGCCTAGTAATTTCGTAAGTCACCCAAACAGAGCAAAAATTTTCTCGTCAGACACCGTAATGTACGTTTTATTGGGGAGCAAAAAAAATCAGTTAATAATATTAACATCACTTCAGAAATACCGGCCTTCTCGTGGACTTGAACCCTGGACCTCTGGCTTATGTGGCCATTGCTCTACCAACGAGCTAAGCAGGGTACGCTCAGTGGTAGAGCATTGACCATGTAAGCCAGTGATCCGGGGTTCAAGTCCTCGAGCAGGCAGGCATTTTGAAGTGATATTAATATTCTTAACGTCAATACTAGCCGTGTAAATGGCTTTAAATTTGTATTCATTCGATAATTGTAAGTGAGGTAGCTGAAACTTAGTAACACTAACAGATTTCAGTATCTTGAAGTCTGAGATGGTGTGTTTGAACCAAGGGACATAGAACTAATCTTTAGTAAGATCAAGGGGGAACAAAATTGCACCTGGATACTGGCAAAGAGATCTTAACTATTCATGCTCACATCATTTTATCAAATCAGCCATCTTTCTGAAATGGGAGTAAAAGAGGTGGAATCTCTGATCGAATCTTCGCAAAACGCATTTACTTAATTTCCTTTACCTTTGTGATTTCGACTCGCGTCGAAATTCGCTACTCCTCGACGACATGTTCATGATAAAGTTTATAGAAACTTTGTGTACACGGTGTTACTTCAGTTGGAAGCTTGACTGAAATTCCTGGTTTTTTGTGTGCCAATATTTGTGCCAGAAAGTCTTGTGAAATGCTGGTTCATCTCGGTAACGTTTTAGGTATGCTGTTAGTCTGTAATAATATATGGAATGTAAAGGGAGTATTGGAAAATCGATAAAATGCCGACTGAATATTCTGTAGAGCGTAGTACATAAAAATATAAATTGGAATTTCAAAGTTGATCCTCTGACGCCGGGCTCTTTTTAAAGCAATCGAGAAACTTTTAATTTCCTGGTCACTTCTCTGGCAAAACTCTGTTTGAAGGCAACTTTTAATTGCCTTTGCTGGAATTACCTCAATTTTATCGTTGAAAATTTAACGGGTCTCAATTTTTGTTTATCGGAATCGTGAAAAGTTAATGCAAAAAGATAGATGCCGATAGACTTCAATTATTATAAATCGATATACAATACATTTTCCGTTCGGGCATACCTGCATATTGGGCGAGATAAAATTGAAAAGCTGAGCATTTTCTAGAAATAAATGAGATTGAGAAGAGGTTGATTGGAATCGGAATATATGTCAAACTCAATTCGTGTTCAAAAAGCGTATGATGACTTCGAGCATTACTACATTTCATTCATATTGTGTCTGTAAGTACGAGTTTTATTTGATCAATTTGAAAAACCAAATTGAGAGAGAATGAACTTGAAGCAATTGCGATATAGGTACACGCTCGAAAACTAATGGAAAGCTTTGTTGTCAACTTGAACGAATTGGAGTGAAATTATAGGTTCGCTCATGCTTAGTGAAATTTGCTTTGTATATAGGTCGTCGTGCATGGCATTTCAAAGGCAAAATCATATTTTGCTCATTTTGTGGAGGTGAAAGAGAGCACGGGTGAAACAGCGGAAGGTAATTCGTATCAACCGTTCGCATATCAACCGTTCGTATTTCAACCGTTCGTATTTCAACCGTTCGTATTACAACCGTTCGTATGTCGACCGTTCGTATTTCAACCATTCTTATATCAGCCATTCGTCCTTGATTTTAAATATCTTCCATCATTAAATTAGATCATAGAGACAATCAAATCTAAAGCTCTTTATCAGACTTCGTTTATCTTACCCCATATATTTATCGAGCAGTAGCTTCTAAAATATTATTATCTACCCTCTTGCCTGCCCCATGTAGACTGTGCAAACGCACGTGAATATGTACCCGACGTTTGAAACGTCAAAGTGCAGTTAAAATTAAATTATCAAACATCCAGACGATGCTGTCATGTAGGGCGGATCGGCCATAAGAAAATCGACACCGAGGGGCAGAATTTCAGTCAATTCATCAACCAATCGACCGAAAACAAGTGCAGCGACTTGACAAGCCGTCCCAAAAAACAATCTGGCCACCACGACCCCCCTCGAAGCCCATCCCCTCATCGTGCAGCATGGCCAGGGGGTAAGGGGAAAGGGAATAGGGGTAGGAGAAGTCCAATATTGCGCCCCGGTGATAAATAACCACGATCCTGATATGGAAACCCTTTGCCGAACATCGAACCGTGGCAAGGGTTGCATTTTCTTGCAGGGCTTCTCCTCCCCTCCCTGATTGATTCACCGAAGTGTAGTCTAATACAGCTTTTGCCCGGCGCCTCCACAGCGGAGTGTGAAAGTGAAACTTTATCGTTTTAAGGATTACAGCTATTATAGTAGGCATCAAAGTTTTGACGCTATGGATCCCGAATTACCATGTGGAACCATGGTGGCAATGTAGAACGTAGATTGGGGTGTCTCGTCAAAATAATATGCGTAATGAACAGGTGTCGCAAACCCACAAAATACGTACAACCAAGATGTTTTAACAATATCAGTACAAAATAAGTAATAAGTAACAACATAAGTACAATCAAGAAACAATACAGCTATAAATTACTATTGTCTCTGGACTGTTTGTTCGTTCATTCGCTTCGTTTCAAAGTTCTTAAGAGTACCTTTGATTCCTGAAAGGCACTGAAACGAAACTCTTGCAGGCAAACTACATGGCAATTTGGTTTTATAAATTAAAATGAAATGTGTTGGTTTTGCACTCCACCTTGTTCCGTAAACTTTTATTAATTAAAATCTGAAAGTTTACCATGACGATGTTTGAAAACTAATGCATATATATATTGATTCATAACTTTATGAGAAGAATGCCCATGTACTGAAAGCTAAGTGTAGGTAGAAGGTGGGCACGTACGAAGTAAAATGCTGTAGAACAGAGAGCGTCAGATCGATCAAGCCAATAAAAATAATTCATGTTCTACGGTGGAGAAAAATGTCATATCGGCGGAACAATTTGGATAAGAACAAGTGAACAGGGAGAATAAAGTACTCTTTTCTCTTAAAAAATCGCATTACCGATAAGAAGAAGCACTTCGGTTATCGTTTCCAGTGAACATTTACGTAAATGTTCTTTTGCTGCAACAAGATTGCGGTTTTCACTTCACTTCAGTCGTTCTAGATTTTCCTGAGCAAATGAAAATGAACATTGGGTGGAAAATGTATTTTCTACAGTTGAGCAAAGAAGCGGATTATTTTCGTTGTGTTCATATAAATTTCATGCGGGTCATCATATTCCATGCAGCTTGATTCAATGCCAGCAGCGTCTTATGCTTCAGATATGAATATATATTTTCGCATACACGAGAAACGTCTTTTTAATACGCAAGCATGTCAGAATTTTGGCACCTGTCGTATCAACCTGTCTCGGAGCCCTTGCGTAAATTTAGGAACACTTTTCTAACTCACCTCGTAAAAGATAACCTTCATTACTCTGAGACGTGATATTTAGAAATGCATTGGAAATTAACATGCTAATTACAGTGAAATGCATCTTGCACTTTGCAATTTCATTACATCGTAAATTAAACGAGATTTAAGGTAAGTGCTTCAAAGCTGAAAGTCAATGCGAGCAATAATAAATCACACAGTTCATTATTCCCCAGTAAAACATTTTTGTTTCACATATCTGTCGACAAGCATTGCGTTTTAAATTTACTTAACGCTCATTACTCTAGAGAAGACTCGGAGTTATTAATGTCCACGACAAGGCTAGACGCTAATGACAAGCGAAAATATATTAATTGTGTCAAACGCGCGATACGGTTTCGCGTGCCTTTGTCTTTTAGTTGACAACCAAGAACTAAAGAAAACATCAACATGTGACGTGGCACACTCAGTCGCGAACTGTAAAAATAAGATGATCTATTTTGATATATTTCAAGAAGAAATCTCTCGTCAGTCGTCACTCATATGCAGGCGCCGCGTGGAAAGAGCTGCGGAAGAAATTTTTCATCTTCGGTTTCTTGCCGTGTTATGATTTTTATACGAGTAATAAAATTATCATGCTACGATGTTTTTATATGCTTTTTATGTCGAAATGATAATGTGCGTGAAAGGGTTAGTTTATTTTGATGGGTTAAATAAAAAGTTTGGTTAGCTACACACACTTCTTGAAGCCAAATACGGGTAGTAATAATTTTAACACAGATGTGCATACTCATTGGAAAGCAATTGGTCAAGTCTGGTTGTCTAGGTCATAGAAAATATACACACCACTTTATCGCTTCTCGTAACTAAAATACATATTCCTACTATAAAATGTACGAAATAAAGTCACTTCATGAAGCTTAGGACATAAAATGATAGCATTTGAAGAATGTTGATAATAATATAATATTTACTACCATATACAACTCAAAGGATTTTCTGAATTGAAGAATGACGACTCCATAAACTCTACGACGATCGAGTATCATTCTAATAAAAAATCTCATTTGGTATACAAATAAACGTTAAAACCCAATTACATCTACCATTGCTTACTCTTATAAGAACACAAGTACATGTGACGTCAGTATAACAACATGACATAGGGCCAAAGTTAGGGTAGGCGAGGTGGCTGGTCTGGGTGGATGGGTGGGTGGGCTCGGGTGGGTGAGTTGTATAGCAGAGGGTGGTTTAAATCGATCGCTTTCTCCCCGAGGGCTGCTCCATCCACGTTTACACAGAGCGCGGATACACGTATATTATAATATAAAGTATAAACCGAGCAGAGGATATTCTATTACATCATATCCTCGCATTGGTCAAACGAATCGGAAAACCGAATTGCTAACGCAAATAGAATTTAGTGAATTAAAGTTATGACAAATTCAACTTCCTCAAATTTCTGTAATGTGTGCAATGAAATGTTGTTTTGACTTTTACTTCAGTGAACTATTTAGCAGTGTAAATACCTACTCAATGATATAAAAAAAGCTCGATCTCTGCTATACAGTTACCACACGCAGACGTAGAATACTCGTATCTAAAACGTATGGTGTGCTGGATTCTTTCTCTTTGGCCAACGCTGCAAGTAGGCTTCAACTTTAATAGACCCATTTGCATTTTCTTTGCTTGCTACACTTGCACAAATTTATATACACCACCCCAGTATTTAACTTGACATGAACACCAAAGTCTATTGTAGTCGTTTTCAAAGAAAAAGTTGATATTTTGTAAAGGTTACAAGCTTTTAATAAATAATGGGTTGCATTCAGTAATGGCGTGTAATCGAGCGCATAGTCATTAGTATGGGTGCATAATAATACATCTTCTCTAATTTCAAACATGTATGGAACTGTAGGTGAATTAAATTGGGTAGTCTTTGCACAGTACATTACACATTTCAATGGAAATTTGAATTGATACTTTCGCAATACGCGCACTAAATTTCATTTAGAATACCAAAATCTGCCAATAAATTGATAAAACTCCCCTGTTTGGCTGACCAGTTTTTAGTAACCCGGTTAGAACCGAACAATCTGTTAGATTGTCATTACAATGGCAAAAGCCAATCATATGCCTTACTTTTTTGGTATAAAGCTTGTGAAAAACCGGCCATTAGAACCACTGACCAAACCTATTAGATACCTATTAATACGTGAATTTGTTATTACCATGGCAGTAACCAAGCAGATCCTTTCAAATTTTAGTAACGGATAGTTAACATTTTGTTGGGTTTCTGCAAAACTCGCCCTTGGACAATCGTTGTGTGATTTACTTAATTTCAAATTGTATTGAAGCTAGAGATACCCTACTCTATATGCGTTAACAAGTGATACGGTTGCACAATGCATCGGTGAATTGTTGTTTGTTGACTTAAACAGGGAAGCAAATACGCGATGCATTTTATCATGAGGTTACTGGTTACGTTCAATGTTAATGAGTTCATTTTAATTGGCATTGAGCTCAAATATGGAACTAGAAAGCAGACACCACACGCACAACCAGAGGCCATAAAAGTTGAACACGTGCATGTTGTTGAAGCAATATTGAACTGTGTACACTGTAGATATGCAGTAGGTACCTATGTGCATTTGAATTATCATTTACGGGAATAATGCAACATATAACATTGGCATTAATCATTGGCATAATCCTTGTATTATTGTCTAACCATCCCAGTCTTTTCTCAGCAAGACATTGTAAGTACCTCACCCAGTGCATGTACATGCTTTTTATTCAATTATGTTATGGAAGTACGTACGTAGCGTGATTTTTAAAAATATGTTTATAGTGATAGTAACGAATATTCCGTAGGTATTCTGCAAATATCGGTGATTAAAAGGTGCTGTACTTTTGAAATAAAAAATGCTAAAAATGCCAATAAATGCTCAAAATACTAATACTGCTTGTAGTACCTAGTAATATATAATACAATATTTTACTTAAATGCCCACTTTACTATGTTAGTATTCCGGTCGAGGTTAAAATCATTTTAGTTTGCTCTAAAATACGTATTATATATATTTCTATGCGTCGATACTTATCTGTCAATATTGGTAGTGAACAGTTTTTAAATAGACAACATCAGATTTATTTAAACTAGTATTGTTGTCTTTGTTGTCTTTGTTGCTATTTTGCGCCATTATTAGCCGCTTTGAAATGTTTGAAAGCATTTTATAATCAGAGTTTCAATCGCTCCCTCAGCAAATTTGACTTTGAGTGTTGTTTGGAAGACTTGTTTTTCGTTTTGATCCATTTTTAGTTTATAGAGTATTATTATACCTCATTATTAAAACATTATGCACTCTCATTATAGCCAGGTAATGGCATTGTGAAACCGCTCGTCTTTCTTCCTAATACTCGATAAAATCAAGCTAATGAAGCAAGTTCAGTTCACAACATGGATGAAAACTATCACAAAGGAGGCTTCGTCCTTTACACATTATATCGCAAGTGTTTTATTGATATACCATACGTTTGTTGATTAGTTTAACGATAGCCTAATTAGCTTGGCACTGACTTTGAATTTGGGATTAACTTGGCTACAAGGAAAGCAATACGAGTTGGTGATTGTTTATTTTAAGCCTTGGGGGAGAAGCGAGTGAGACAATAGACGGTATACTGAACGCTAAATTAATCTAATTAATTGGTATGGCGCGTGGTTTTTATAGTCCCTCAGACTGTATAACACGGGTATCATTTATACACTGTCTTATATATCGATGGAAAACCCTATATTAGCGGATATCTATGTGTTGCAAAGTGGACATTTTCGCAGATATGTTTCTCACCCACAAAAGAATGCGTGTTTAAATTATAAAAAGAGCATAAATGAATTTTTAAGACTCATATCTTCTGATTAATTTCAGCACTAGTTTAAAAAAAAACTGTTAATAACTGGGTTAAACCGCTGGAAACTTTTAACAAACAAACTGCCAGTTTTTAAAAAAATCTGTTAAAAACTGGGTTAAACTGCTGAAAACTTCTAACAAACAAACTTACACAATTCACTAACAATACACTAACAATACACTAACACAACAAACAAACAACTAACTAACACAACTTTTAACAAATTAGTCAGAAGACATGAGTCTTAAACATTTAAAAACTGCAAGTTTGTTTGTTAGTAGTTTTCAGCAGTTTAACCCAGTTATTAACAGTTTTTTTAAAAGCATAAATGAAATCGTCCTGTACGTTTGACATTTATTTTAAATACAAAAATCAATATCTTCTGATACTGACCATTGATTTGTGATCGTGAGGTTCAAAATGCTTACAACACTTATTACGCCGTTTAAATATGCAAAACAGTTCGCAGGATAGGGACCATCTTAAGCTTTATTCAACTCACGAATATCTCAGGGACGAGCACTTATTCTGTGGTACCTGTGACAGCTACACAGTCCACAAGTTCTTCAACGAGCAAGAGTCATTTGAACGAATAACATATTGAAAGAAAGCGCAAAATCTATATACCCATTAAAATTTCTGTCCTACGGTAACTTTTACTTTATTTTATTTACAAGCCAAAAAACCACAATTTTCATCTTAGGAAAAAATGCAAAGCTGTAAATCCGTTGTCAATAATTATGAAGATCTAAACAACGATGACGATGTGCTACAGCGTACAAACTATCTTCGCGGTCTAGTTTAAGTCTCAACAACGCGTTTGAAGGAAGAGTGCGTGCAGGAAAAGTCCCTTAAAACCTGATAAATAACCTTGCCAGGGGGTTAACGAAATGCCCCGCTGCTCTATTTCCTCCCCTATGTGCATTACAGCAATTCCATTGTCGTGCAGCATCTTCACGAGACAATGAACTCTGTACCAACCAACCAAACCAGCCCTAGGTACCCACTCACTCTCTATACTCTGCATTGCACGAGCCAGCAACATAAGCCCTGCCGTCGTATTCATCAGCGAACACCGACCAACACTTGACTATCATTCTTATAAATTGGCGCCCATCAGTTTTATCACGTCACGATCGCTATCAATACAAGTGCAGAATAAATCACCTCTTCCATCCCCCATAGAGAGCTAGCCGATGTTTTTATATCCATCCCTTAATCTTAGCTAGAGCCTTGAAAGACTGGAAGAAGGAAATTAAAAACAGTTTCGAGGTGCAGTTAAAAGTTTGCTTTTTCGACAGGCTTTCGTGCAAGGTAGTTAATTAACGATCGAGATAGCTTTGTAGTGTAGTATATATAGGGCTTTTAATACTGATTGGTCTTATAGCTATAGAGCGGATGGTAATTAATGGTGTCTATTTATCATAATTAATTATTGGCGTCCCATTATTACTTCAAGGGTTTAATACAGAGCTGAAGTAATCGATAAATTGGGTAGGATTTTAATCGGATTTTCAGCTCAATCGCAGATGAAAAGCTCATTCTCTGATCATGGTAGCTGCAAGTGATCAAAGGACGAACTTCTGTAGAAAGTTAGACTCTTGCCCTCAAAAAGAAAAGAAAAAAAGCAATGAAAATTGTGGAGTCTCTATATACTAGTATCGCGAAAATGAAAGAATGGTGCCAACAAATTATTTTCGCGTAAAAATAATTTTCCTTTCGATTTTACGAGCTTTCGATCGTATTTTATATTATACACGAAGCTAAAGTAACAAACGAGAGAAAAACTAATTCCGCGCCCTGGCTCTTCTCCTTTTCTCTGTCATTTCAACAATACCCTATTGATGTCATTCCCCAGTCCCGAGTCTTGAGTCCTGATCATTACGTGCCTCGGGCTTTTGCCAGAGCTCCTAGAAAATGGCAGCTAGCTCCATCAAAGGACTTTATTGCACAGCCATTGGCTATTTAGTTTAAAAGCAGCGACACGACGTCAGCGGAGATGGCCGTCTTTATGACGCATGGACACAAAGCCGCGGTCGAAATTTCGATCAGAAAACCAATTATCACGCCGTAAAGAACGCGAGTGGGTTACGTTACGATGGGTTGTGTGGGGTGAAACTTCATTCGATACATTTCAACTCACCAGAAAATATGACCAAATTTAAATAAAACATAACGCACGCATGGGACGCTTTAATGTTCAAACCGCAATGGAAAATATCGCTGTGTGAATATCTCATGTCAGCCAGATAGACATAACTCGTTTACTCTTTATTGAATTTGAATAACGCGAGTTCATTCCGTTGTGAGCGAATAAATTAGCTTTGCTACCAATTTGGTGATAATTGTACACAACCCATCCACCTCATGACAAGTTCAACGCTCTTTCTCTAGAGGGGGTCTGAGACTTCAAATTCAATTTCAAATTTAATGCTCTTGACTTCATGATTTCACAATACAATAAAAGCCACCCTCAGAGTAAAATACGTAAAATAATTACATTAGATTAAAAATACTGCGACATAACAAACTATTAGCCATTGATCTTATCTCAGACAGTCTCTTCAACTAGAATGTTGATAGATACTGAGTGACAGTGAGAAGACATTGCGTGATGATTCTGGCTGAAATGAGTTGTTTTTCGAATATCATTATCTACGCAGCATTGAACGGCTTCCCTTTTCTGTACAAACAATTGAAAAATATCTGATATTCATATAGATAGCACACGGTACCGCCCAAAGAGCAACGGATCCATGAAATACCAATAACCTCATGATAGGTCATTGCACGCCCAAGACCCGATATCCGCCGGACTGCGGAGTGCCCAGCATTAGACATAGGATAGCTTTCATACTCGATATGTAAACGAATTCCAAATGTGTGGACATGCCAGTACTCAAGCCATTGGAATGATCGATCAGAGTCAGACTAACGCGAGGAACAAAACTGGAACCTGGCGAAACTAATTGAATGGAACAGCTTTCCTGTCTACCCACACTGAGTTTGAGGTCAGCGAAGTAATGCGTCAGAAGTTAGCTATAAGTTGCCGTACGCGTACAAGCTATTTTACTACAAGCCAATTTTAACACTATCTCAACTACGGGTTAAAATGTGAGTTGAGCTTAATGCAATAGCAACAGCCAATCAAAGCCAGCGAAGTTAGTTTGTTTCAAAGTAACTTTTAACTCGGTGCTGGAAAACGGGTAAAAACGAGTTTTTTGACCATTTTTACCACTTTTCTAACTCCGAGTTCAGAGATAATAAGACACTAAGAAACAAATGAACTTCTCGAACTTGCCTTCGATTGGTTGTTGTTATGGCTTTTATCTCAACTCCCATCTTTAATTCGGAGTTAGAAAGTAGTGAAATTGCCCTTAACGACCTGAGTTATCTAAGGTTCCTTCAACGTATTACCTCAGTTGTACGGCACCTATACGCTACCCGTCACCCATCATAGCCAATTAGGGTGTCTATTGCCCATTATGGTACACCTCTGTAACCTTGTATTCCCATACTAGGGTGGTTTTACTGAGCATCTGGTGAAGGTGCTATGACGAGATTAATGGCCAGTTTTTCTAGAGTCAGTTCACAAACTAACAGCCCGTTAACCTGTTATTACCATAGCAACAGACAATCAGTAGCCGGGATATTGAGTGGACGGTTGCTTAAATATTGTATCAGCAGTTGAAAAATTGGCCCAAAACAGAACGCAGTAGAATTTGCGTTACTTTTTCCTTGGTTATGGATAGCTAGTACGAAGATTTAAGCGACATTCTAAAACCCGCCACACGTTGTCAAATTACTTTGCAGCTAGGTACTGAATTGCAAAACCCTTACAATGCGATTTGGCGGCTATTTTCTCGGATTTCTTGTGTGTGGGGGTTCTAGATGTTTGGGAAATCATGTTTTTGTGCGCGTGTACGTGGGAAGGGGCCCGGAAATTTCTTTTATTGATGATGATCGAATGGCGAGGAAATTAAAAGTTTACTTGAGGCATGGTACCGAAAACGAAAAAACATATCTGTTTCCCCATTCTCGATTTTCTTAGCGCCAGTTTCACCACTTTCTGACTCCGAGTTAAAGTGGGAGTTGAGGTAAATGTCATAGCAACAACTAATCCGAGACAGATACCTTAATTTGTTTCCTACAGTCAAGTTGGTACAAAAGAGCCCCAAAGAGAGCCTTATGTATGGCATTGGTCCCTAAGCACTTGTGGATTTAAATGAATTAGTAAGGCTAACGAAGTGACTTTCTTATGAAAATTTCAGTCTAGAGTCATCTTTTAAGAGTTGAATAAAATGATAAAATCAAGCCTTGAAAGTCAACGAAATCTTTGAGCAGAGTTTGCAAACCGTGGCTGCAAATCGTATCTTGGTCTAAAAAGAGCCATTTCGCGCGCCATGGAATTGGTCGTTCACGGTAACGGTATGTTTGAAAATGTCACTCACCAATATTGACGACCCCGTGATTTGTAAGCTCCCAACAGGACTGCAGTCTTAGTATGCTCAACGAGTTGCTCTGTTTCGGCGAAAAGTATCCGAGGGCCGTGTCGGTCACGTGGTACGCTTGCAACGAGAACTCGTAGAGCGAGGGCAAAAGTTGGGCGACGGCCCCGACGGCCTCGTCGGCGACGTTGATGCAATCCGTCAACGTCAACGACACGATGCGAGGCGTTAGACATGCCCACAGTCCGGCCTCGGTGATCTCGTTGCATCCCGCCAGCTCCAGCTCGAACAGTGCCTGCGGCGTGGAAGAAAACAGATATTAGGACTCAGGTATTGAGAGCCGTTGAAGATGGAGTTGTGGTTTTCGGCAGTGCTCTCTTTTAAGGTGAATCTA
>QKMV01000189.1:13816-28034 GCA_003287335.1 Lednia tumana
TATTAGGACTCAGGTATTGAGAGCCGTTGAAGATGGAGTTGTGGTTTTCGGCAGTGCTCTCTTTTAAGGTGAATCTAGTTGCAGCCCGCCAGCTCCAGCTCGAACAGTGCCTGCGGCGTGGAAGAAAGAACAGGTATTAGGACTCAGGTATTGAGAGCCGTTGAAGATGGAGTTGTGGTTTTCGGCAGTGCTCTCTTTTAAGGTGAATCTAGTTGCAGCTGGAAAAACTCACCCGATTTGTAGATTAATGTTATTACTGCAGTCAAACTGTAAGTCACAAAGACACCCAATTTGGTTCATTCAATGGGGAATTCAACTGGCTTTCTGACAAAATGTATATAAACTTGTTACTCCAATTAAATTTTGCTTAACTTAGATTTTTTATCATAATATCGCTTTTTTTTTAAAGCGAAATCTAAATATGACGAAAAGTTACGAGTTTTAAAACTTAAAATACATTTTGTCAGAAAGCCAGTTAAATTCTCTATTGAATGAACTAAATTTGGTGTCTCTGTAACTTACAGTTTGACTGCAGTAATAACATTAATGTACTAATCGGGTGGATTTTTTCCAGCTGCCACTAGATTCACCTTAAGCTAGTTGTTGGCCCTAAAACGGCCGCTAGAAACATAGTTGTCGACCCAACGTTTCGACGGCGATGGACATAAATCTGAATTATATTTCCAAGTCCTTTTTTAGGGCTGACAAAGAGTGTAAAAGAGAGCACGGCCGAAAATACTACTGCAAAGAACACATGGTTTGTTGGCTCAGAGTTAAATCTCGCCTCGAGTCTAGATTGTATTTTATTCGTTATCTCCGAACAGAGAATTGCTTCTGAATCACAAACGTACTTTTAAATTTCTTGTGTGTTAATATTTGGCTCAGTTATGTCACTTTAAAAAATCAGAATTTTTCGTGGTGCTGAAAATGCGCAATGACGTCAGGGTTGCTGTTTACGCTTTCTTGATGCCCGATCGTACCCATAGGAAGCTTATCTTGATACCCGGGTCATGGCCTAACACGGCAATAAAATGACATCAGAGAAGTATAAAGACAAAGACGACGAGTTTGAGCAACCAAATCAATGACTATTTTAAAACGGACATAAATCGCTTGAAATATAGCGCAGGAGAAGAGGAAAAAAGTGAAATGTATTTGCATTCCAAGCCGAGCACATTAAAGTATGTAAATCATCACATGGTTTTACCACTTTGCTTAATTGTGAGTACGAAGCTGCTTCTAGGATTAAATTGCAATCACCCTAACAACAGCCAATCACATGCAGGAAGTTTATTTTGTTTCCAAGGATTACCTCCTGAGCTCAAGGTTAAGAAATCTAGTAAAACCATGAAGTTAGGAATTTGGCGAGGTGAAAAAAACACGGTCCCCTACGAGTCCGAGAAACAACTGTCGAGTGCGGAAATGTTCGAGCAAAGACCCTTCGGAAATGATTTACCATAATACATAGACCGGGACGCTTTTTCGACCATGGGGACCAGGAGCACCTTCAGAAAAATCCGAGTTGTTTTTACGATGTTGAATGAACAAACAGGCACATTAAACTTGACAAACAAAGACGCTGGCATGAGTCTAAATGTGTGTTCATAAACTCATATTCCCAAGTAAATCGTTTGTTACACAGATGAAAACTTACCACAGCTACATTTCAGATTTTGTAAAAATATATTCACGCAAGCTCACATCTTCTCAGATCATCTAAGCTCAAGCTCTCATTACTTTCAATTTAAGATAAATTAAAATTCTTTATTGAAATGAATTACCTATCCCTTTGTAGAAGACGCTATTGCATGGGGGTGTTTTTTTTTACTATTTTGGTTATGTGTGATTCTAGTTCACTTTGACGCAAGAACCAAAGTCAAATAACCAACATAAAACGAGCAAGTCTGGAGCTTTGTAACCAGTTATAGCACTATAATTTCGAGCTCTAGTAGGATTATACTATAAACCAGTGGCGTAGCTACCACCGGGGAAGACGGCGCGATCGCCCCGGTGTTCAGAGCCACGAACCGGCGGCTCGTGGGCCCCAAAAAGCCCGATGGACTTATTTTTCCTGTTAACCGCTGGGTGCTAGAGCGGTACTTCAGCTCACAGAATTCAGTTTGCAATCGTAACAACCACCGCTGTTTGGTGTTTAGCCGTCATGGTTTCAAACCCAAAGGGCCCAAGTGGAGCCCAAAAAAAGACGAAAATAGAGTAAATTTGATAGCTTCTTCGTGCCACCTGTTCTTCCATCGAATAATTCAGTATCGATATCAAATTGCAAAAAGATTGAGACCAAAGGCGTCGACAGTAGCTTGGCCAAAAATACCGAAGTACCTACCCGAAACTGAAAATTTCAATAAACCTCGGAAAAATCTCTTCTAAAAAATCTCTTCGAAATTCATGGGCACATAATGTTGATGAGGACTAATAAATCTAATCTAATATCTAAATCTAATAAATACTAGCTAGCCTATCTGCACGCCACTGATGGAAACGGGTGCACAGTCAAGTCTTTTAAATCGGATTACATAGGATTGTAATAGCAATTACGAGAGCTAAGTTCGGTTTAAATTTCTGATATCATACAGAATCTCACGCTAATTGCTAACGCGACATTTCGAATCGAAGCCAGCGATTGTCGATGCACATCGATGAAACGTGTATCACATTTCAATGGGAATATCACGTCAGTATATTACCCATGAACAGCGGCATTCTGTTGGTTGCAAGTTTTAATGAAATATAATATAAAACGATATGTCTAATCAATTTACGATGAGAGTTCGATAAAGGGCAGTTCAACATCAAGTCGTCTTCCAGCAGCTATATGAAGTCCTATAAGTTTCAAACCTTTTTATTGGACCATGGCATTGCAATTAGGGTAAAATAAGTTTTCAAACCTCGTCGGGGGTTTTTTTTTCGAGTTTTTCTCTTAGTATCGCAATGTGTCAGCTGATTTCACAAGTGTAGGTCGTTGGTGAGAAGGTTCCGGGTTCGATCCTTCATCCTGGTGACCGACCATCTTGGTTGTTGTTTTCCGTGATTTCCCACTTCAGGGGCAAATGCTGGCCCAATTTCTGTACGACAGGCCACCAGCTCCCTTACCCATTGACCCTTTGCCAACATATTCTGATCTCATCTTGGGACTATGGTGGTCACCCCGACATGCAAAAATAGAAGTAAACTTCTCGACGACCCTGGCCACAGTAAACATGTCTTGCATACAGATTTTCTTGTCTTAAACTATCTAGAATTTTCCTGGATGGTCGTGGGAAGTCAGAGTGTAGGAAGACCACAACCAGGGCACTGACTTCCAGAAACCGAGGACGAGTAAATACGGCATAGGTGTAGCATTTCTTACATTATTATTTATTGATTAATTCTCTAGGGCAGTTGTAAAACCTTACAGCTGCTAATCTCATACTTCTTTTAGATTTATTGTAACATACATTTAAGAAACGACCCTGTAATACTTGAGTTCATGGAGAAAGTAAATAATAAATGGAGAGGAGTGGATTAAAGACGGCTAAGTACAAATCTTTGTTTCCAAAGTTTGACCAACTATTCACTTCTTTGGAGAACTGACTCAACAAAGGGAAAACACGGCTTAAAGGGTTGAAGGTCTTAAGATGTGACTTAAGGTGTTTTGTGGATTCCCACCGAATTACCAAGTGCACCAGTTTGCGAAACATAGGGTGATCCTTCGAAATTTGTACTTGCCATTCGAATCAAGTTTCTCGTATTTTTTTTCGCTGATGTTATTGAATTCAAAATCAAATAATCTTTTCAGGTGCAGAGGTCTGTTAGGCACATCGATTTTAATGTCCCGACTTTGCATGCATAATTGTGACGCACATTTGCGGTGAGCTGTCTGCTAATTTCGATTTGTGCGGTCCATAATTAAATCTTGACTGCATGTTTGCATTTTAATTGGATGCATGAAATTGCCGAGAGACGCGATTATTAGATATCCGATGCAGTGCACGGTGCAGATGCAACTCGTCACCTCACTTGCGGGATGCGCTGTCGCTGATGGAGGGTGTAAACAATTAGGTCATGTTCTGGCGGGTTGTTGTAATTATCAACCTAACACAATCGACGGGATGCAAGTTAACGAAGCACTATGAGGTGTTAACGTCACTAACTAACCACTGTTGGCCATTCATAATTTTTAGTGGTCAGGTGCGCATGGTGAATTGCTAGTGGAAGCTGGAAAACCCACCGATCTTCAGTTTGTTTCAATTGGTCCGGTCACACTGTAAGTGACAGAGATATCAAATAGTTAAACTGGTTTTCTGACTAAATGTATTTGACATTTGTAACATTCGGCTGTATTGTTATATTATCACGTCTTTTACGCCTAATTTTAACAAAAAGTGACTAGAATAAAACTGTCAAATAACTTTTGCCAGAAAGTCAGTCTCTATACTGGATGAACCATGTTTAATATCTCTGCCACTTACATTTTGACTGCAGACACTAAACCATCGGTGGGAACCATTAGCATATGGTCAAATGCTTAGGCAAATGCTTTATCATTCAAGCAAGAGAGATTTTCCTCAAACAAATGATAATTCCACGGGCTTCCAGAAAATAAGCCATCCCTGGCGGGCAGCGGCACTAGACGTTTCAACCGATTGCCGACAGAAATGAGGAGTAACTCGAAAGAAAATTATTTAAATGGAACTTTTAAAAGTTTCTATTTCAAAAATGTTTTTACAATACATAAATTAACTCTATCGCTGAAAATAATCTTAAGTTGGTTTAGATTGTTCGTACCGATAAGGTATTTAAATTCGAGCTTGTTGACTGCCGATATACTATTCTTGTTGACGATAAGCTTTATTTATTGATTGATTTATTTGAGGGCCCTCATGCTCGTGTGAGTTTATTGTTTTCCTACCCTGAATTTTGTATTTTTATCTAGAAACAATCGTGAAAAACTAGTGCGCCGCAAATTGGTCTCCCGAGGTCCTTCGCATCGCGGTTGGCGACTGTTCGTTTTCTTTCTGTCTCTCGGTAGATTCAACCTTCCTTCTACCTCCCTATTAGTCAACAAGAACTGTAAGTCAACTACTTTCTTTAGCAGAAGTTTGTTTGACTTCCGGTTTTATCCAAACAACTTATTCCTCTACTAACGAGATCACTGAGAGTTACGGAACTCTCTGAACTGATTGGTTGGTTTCATTTTCAACCCAGTATGGCAAGGTCTAAGCATAGGACATTGTTTTTTTTTTCGTATTTGGGATGATGAATTACGAGCCGACAATGTACTTTCAGGCTTTCTCAATACACCAGGTAAAAAAATAGCTGCGCCCCTGGTAGAGGACAATATGAAGGACAATATCTCCGCGCATTTTCTGAATGACCGCGGTGGTATTCACACAACGTGGTCCAACTGACCACGTAGCCAGTCATCAGTGTAGCCGGTCATTAGGGTAGCCGGTCACCATGGTGGACTGCCAGTGGTCACCCGAATCGAACTCGAACGTGGGGCGATTATAAGCTTCACCCTCACACGGGATTTGCGCAGTTATATTAAATGTTCAAAATAATATGTTCCGTGGCGTAAGGTGTGAATTTATACGTTTTAAATCATAAGAAATATAGTAGGAAGATAAAATACGGAGAGCTGACAGAGAGAAAGTAAGTAGAGAGGAGTGCGCGTGGGGATGGTATGGTAAAACCATTACCCTCGGTCTTTTTTATATATGGCTATTGGGGTAAAATGCAATTGCATTTTTATTTTAGGAACAAAAGAAAGAAAGAGAAATTATATATGAATATACTTAGTTATACAAGATTAAACCCCGATATCGGAGATTATCTGATTGCGGCATTGTTCATGGAGAGAGATGTTCTGCAGAGATGAACGCTATTTTAACACAATTGGTATTCAAAAAGTTTAAATTGAATTTGAAACGTGCCCCTGTACAGAATTGTCTTTATCAAGACGAACAAGCTAGCACAAGAATATTAGCAGGAATGACGGAAAAAAATGCGGGCTCGCATTATTTTTTGATTCGAGTGAATAGTGAGAAATGTGAATCAAAGCACGGACTTCCGTTTCATATGGATGGATACGCATGGGATGGGCCCGGCAAAGTGGTTACATGGTTATATTCAAATTCACCAAGACAAGAAATTTTTCCACCAACCCAGGTTTGTGTCCTCCTGCATATCCTGACAGTATAGTAAACTTGAATTATATTTAAAACTGTGTTCAATGTTCAACAAAGTTTGTGCTTACGGCCGGCAATTACCATCAACAGTTAACATAGTTGAGGTTCATGGCTTCGCATCCCATCCAGAACTTTAAGTTTGCGTAACTATCCGGTTACTTAACTTGCCCAGAGTAGTGCTACTTACGTAAATGGCATGTATATGGTTTTTTCAATTTTCACAAATACAAACTGAATATTGAAATCCTAAATATTACACGATAAAAACGACTCTTCCCACATCGAGAAGGCACATTTCGATTAATCATACGCGGCCAAGTCAACAACGGTCAGGGAAAATAAACCTTTCGCCAGAACAATATCTATTAGCCCCCACGCATTAATGGGTGTTAAGTCGCAATAAGTCAGAAGGCTTGCTCTGAATGGTCGTTTTCGATAAAATATATTTGTCGAATGTCCTTTGTATTCAATTGACGACTAAAGCGTACATGGAGTATGCATCTGAAACCCCTAATTTGAGTCAGCGATTGGAAAAAAAATCCTCCATTATTAATCGATCTAAAATCCTAAATTAGATACACTCTGTGAAGTATGCTCGTGTATCTGTTTCATGATGTCGGAGGGGCGGAACATCACTGGTCGGCAATTGATGTCGTTGATAAATAAATTCGGTCGAGGTACGGTACGAAGACACGTCAATAAGAAATGATGAAAAATTAAAAACGCCGCAGAAAAGTTTTCGGCAGAATGGTTCGTCCCTACGCTCTCCCCTCCCCCCCCTAACCCTCCACACTTCCCTCTTCCCGTCATTGACTTCTCGTCCCGAGGCGTCGCAAAGCAAACCGAAGGTTCACAGACGGCTCGGGATGAAATTATCAGAAGGTTTCGATTCAATGCGGCGCAAAACAAACGAATTAATCCCAATCTTCCTGATAGCTAAGTGGCTGTTACTTGACAGTGTATTAGCTGAAGAAGTTCCGAGTTTCATTAATAGTGTCTGGAGAGCGTTTTTAAGAATAGGAAATTAAATTGCAGACTTTGCCGTGGGATCTTAAAATAAGTACCTATGTAAGCGAATTGAAGATTTCGCAATGAGAGGCAATTTAATCCGAGGAACGGAGTGAAACTTTAATCAGCGCCGAGTTCCGTCAATTCCTTTCCAGTCTAGTCATATTCTGATTTAGTAGCCGCGTGCAGATAAAATCGAGCACAATGACGACTGGTGTGCGAGATTCGAAGCCGATTCCACTGATTTGCGTCAGAGTGGGAAGAAACTCAAAGGAAGAGAAGGATATAGACGTCAAATAAAAAGCAATCGCACTCTCTCGACGAGTCTCGATTGTATACGGACTTTCCGTATTGACAACTGGCAAAGAGAAAATGCACTAATTACAGACGTGACCCAGTTTTACTATGTACGACGAACGAACGAAATATTTAACGTCAATACTAACTGTTCGAAAATGAAAAATATCATCAGTCAGTTGGTTAGAAGTGCTATGGGAATTGTGCATTTCAGCAGCCATATACAGTAGTGTACGAGGGAGAGAGGGATTGTATTGCATCACGGACAATACAATATTCCCTCCCTCTCAGCATCCATTTCGAAGAAAATTAATACCCCACATTAATACTCGAACAAAGCTCGCGGTATATTCAGACATCACATTTCAGGTATATGTCGATAGTTAAATCACGACTTACGAGGAGATGCTTCAAAAGCCCTTCTGTATTTCCATCCTGAGCCCAACAAAGAACGTTTCCGAAACGACATGACTGCCACAAGAGACAATACGCCTTCAAGATATAATTATTCCTCAAGATGCATGCCTTGTGAATGTCAAATAATAGTCAGGTCTTACGTGAATCTACATAAACTGGTGTGAGAAGGAATTTTGTTAGCAGTTGTACTGTTCGAATCGAGGCAATTAAATACAGATAGGGTTTGCTGTTGGAATAACATAACGATTATTTGAACCTCAACAACCTCACCGTTGCTTTCAACTGGTCTACGGGATTGGAAAATCAAATTCTGTGCATATTGTCACTGGCCGAAAGTGATATGTCACTGCCAGTTGGACGCATATAGTACAATATACACGTCACAGACAAGCAACCATGAGATCGGATTGATTATTCGAGGTGCAATCAGAGCGCACAGAGACAGCGATAGGAATAAATGCATTAATAAACGTGCCTGCAAATGATCCAGGAGTGCTTCGAGTCCTCGGTCGCTGACACTTGAACACCGTAGGCTCAACGAATGCACATGTTTGGTCGCTAGCGGGAACGAGTGCACCAAATCCAGAGCGTCCTCGTCGGCAGCTCCTAGCAACGACACCGAGTGGAATCCTCTTCGCAGGAGCGACGAGTAAAGTCGCGATCTTTCGGGACAAGGCGCCGCTCTAAGTTCTCTACACCTCAACACAGGCACGAGTCCGGCCCAGTATCGCGGACTCCGGTACAAAACGTCCCGCCACCTGCCGCACACTTGAGCTAAAACCCTTCGGTCGCCGGGCGTGAAATACAAGAAAAACTTCGCCAAGAACCGTTCGTCTAAAATCAACGATTCCCACGTGAAAAAGTGCGGCAAAATGTTTTGATTTATAATCCTTCTCGCCACGGTCGGCGTGACCAGTACACTGTTGCCATTCACCGCCGACGAGGTCGCTTTTCCGCGCGACGCCAGTAGACGACTCGGCTTTTCCGGTGCACCCACATTGTTGCCGACGTTGTTCGAGTTGGAACCACCGCAAAACACGTTCGTGACGCGTTCCATGACACTCGTCTTGCCCCCATGCTCAGTGCCGTTGCTCGTGCCCCTATGATGCTTACTGCTTCTCAACCCCAGCCCGTTGATGCGCTTCGAAAGCTCGGCACTGGCACGTTCGACGACACCTTGCGCCGATATCGAAGACATAGCTTACGACACGAGCTATGCTAACGTCCGTCTCCCCATAGAGCTAGTACACGAATGATCGCGTCGCGAACGAGAAACGCGAACTAGAGTGTTGTGCGTCCCGATCTGTGGATTGGTTTTCGCGTCGTTACGCGACGGGGACGGTTTTGTACTGAGAGGGTCGACGTCGGTGCACGGCGACGAGGATTGCCCCTCGCGCGCGACGCCGCCGTCGTGAGTCACTCGCGACGGCGACGGAGCGAGTCGAGCGAGCGAGCGCAACCGCCGCATGAGACGCGGGGTCGATGCGGTGGGCCGGCTGGCCTGGCGCGCGCCTGCAGAGTCAAACAACCTGCACGATTGACGACCGTGCGATTTGCACGATGGGCGAGTAGAAAAGGGATGTTGTTTGGGCGGTTCGCTGGCTTGCGTCGATTGATCTTGGCCACTTTTTACTGGCTTGATACGGGAGGGATTGGTTTTTTTATACAGTTCCGTCCGATCGAGATGGAGTGGATGAGTTTTACATGGCTCGGAGAAAGTTTTGAGGAGATCGGCGTGTCGTTATAGATTTTGTAGCTCGATGTCGACTGTGAAGTAATTTGTAGGTTGTAGCTCTCGCGGGTGATATTTCTCACTGTCATTTCCCGAGGGCTATGACGTAACTCTATGCTTCAGCGAAAAAAGTGCATTCGCTCGATGTCATTAGAGCCGCAGTGTGCTATTTCGCCAATCTCGCCATAAACAACTGGCTGATCGATATGCACAGCTTCGCAGATATATTTTACATGCACGTGTGCATAATGTATATAGCGAACGCAGGAACCATTGATTATTCCCCATTATTCTTTGTGCATGGCATTCATTTTTCCTGTATTTTACACTCGCTGATTTCCACCCCTCTCTCTCGCTTGACGCGCGCCGCCCCTGGCTGGCCCATCCCCTATAAGCTGTTCTATTCGAAAACAACCCCTCTGCTCTCTGGGGCGGCGGACCACCCCAACTTTTGAGCGTAAATGCGCGCGACTAGCGCGTGAGTGAGGGAGGTTTGAAAATGCACGGTCCCTGAAGATTGGGACACATTATTTATTTACACACCTGTGCACAATATGGCTGGAATAAGGAAACCAAAGCCATTGTGTTTGATTAGTGTCTAGATTTTCTTTAGAAACTAGGAATTTATGATCGTGAACAAAATTGGAATGTGAATATTAGAGGGGTGGTATCTTTGATTATATAGTGCAAAGGTGGTATCTACAACAGTGGGGCACAATCAAGGACGTGTACCAAGCCCCCTTGCTTTTACTAGTTAGTTCAAACTTCTGAAATTACGAAAACTACCTACTGCAGTCAAAACAAAAGCACAATTGATACATGCAATGTGATATGAATTTTAGATGAGTCTACATAGATAGCTACTATGCGGGAAGATTAGTATTTAAAACAAATCATGTTGCAGATTTTGAAGCTTGCACAGGAGAATGTGTAGCAATTTTCTAGATCAGAATCACGATGAAAAAAAACTTTTTAAATTAAGGTTTTCATCGGCTTAGATTCATGACAGTCATTATTAGATTGTTTGCAATGGAATTTTTTTGAACTTTATTCTGTGAAAAACCATTGATTGGTCATCGGGATAAGGATGAAAACTGACCCTGAATTTTTGAAGACTGTGATTTAATTAACTGCGTAATTCCTGATAGCCTATGTACGCCTAGATTCTATGCACCTGAGCCAATGACAATATGAGAATGAATAGACAATATGTAACCCAACAAATCAAAATTTCCAAGTTACGCAGACAGTTTATACATGGGAAAGACATAAATGAGAATGCCAGTTAGGTAAAAGTGTTTAATATCTGATTCTTTCCAAAACCTCCACTTTTCACTTCTTACATTCTGCTTTCCCACAACATCCATCCTTTACCACAGCTGGCTTATGGTTTGGCGTCCAAGCACCTAGACTGGCATTGGCATAGAAATCCATCGGGTAGTTTTCGGTTTCGCTGACTTTCCACTCGGCCTCTCCCAACGCTACGGCTCCCTCGAACGGAGACAACAGCGGAACTTTGAACGCCATCCCCCAATCGATAGAGAGACGGGGACAAGCAACCTGGATCCAAGCTTCCACCTCCGGAAACAGTCTCAGCTTGTCCGGGAAGATCTCAGAGAGCAACACTATTACGCTCTCTTTCGACACTTTTGATAGCCGCTCCTATAATAAAGATGCAGTAAGTTGTGTATTTGGAGGAAAATTACTTTCATAAGTGGATTGCTTTTGGTAATATGTTACAGGAACAAATTAAATTAAAGTTTATGACTTCTCCATAAAATGTCTCACCTGTAAATGTTCTAAAACTTTAGTACTGCCTTGCCGTCCCAAAGTACCCAAAATGAGTCCGAATGTTGATGCTTTACTGGCCGTGTCAATGGCATTCTTGCGTATTGCTCTCATTTTAGTGTGGTCGTAAAATTCTTCCGTGAATTTCTTATCGTACGGATCATATCTAAAAATGTCAACATATATAAATGGTAGAAAATAAAGTTTTGCATTAGAGCAAAAAAGAAAGAAAAAACTCGTAACTTTTCAAATAAAATACCTGTAAGCTCTGAGGTTTGGGTTTGCAATCATAGCAGCCTCTAAATGGAATCTTCCGTCACCCAAGTAAATCAAGACATCAACGTCTGTCATTACTGGTGCCGTGCATCCAAGAATTTCACCCGGCGAAAGTGGCCGGCATTGTGGGATCTTTACTTCATATCCATCTTCCCTAAGTTGTGTTGCACTAGCTTGTAGTGTTGTAACAAACTGTATCGTACTCACTAATCCTAGCCTTCGAGGGAGTTGGAAATTCAATCGAACAGTCTCGATGAAATGAAGTGCATCAATTTTTATGTCGACAAAGACATATAGGACTTTTATCCCCGCTGTTTGATCAATAGGAATTAGGCAACTGTGACCGTAATGAACTAATAGATCAACACCCAGGGCTTTCGCTGTGTAATCGTCGACGCAGCAAGCTCCATATGTTACGTCTCCCATTATAACCGTATCAGCCTCCGTGAATTCCTCGATTATGTCTGCTATTGATGTTGCAAACATCAACAAGCCTTCTGGCATTTGCAATGCAACACGTTTTGATTCGGTTTGTCGAATGCGCCATAAAGTTTTCGGTATTTCAAAGTTGTAGTTTGATGGCAGATTCTTGACAGCGTTTTGTAATTTTACGTCGTTTAATAGCTCGTCTGGAATCTTGTTTACTGATCTGACAGGTGGCTTGAAAACTTTACGTTCTGTGTTTGCTTTCACTACAACAATTGCACCTTCTTCTGACATTCTTCTTTAAAAAGTCAATCTGTTGATCCAATCTAACCTCACTTACAACCTCTTTGACAGCATGCCTCTGTCAAAACTCAATGGAAATGATGTTTAGATTTACTAGAAATACAACATTGATAAAAATTAAGTCCTTCAATTTAAAAATACCATAATATGCTCTTTCAATCGCATCAAATTCCCGAAAAACTTTTAACTAATAGCACATAACTAGTAATTTACTATGTAATTGGTAGTATAATTACTAATTAGCTACCTTCTTGTCCCCTCATCTCCTCTTTTAGCTAGGTATCGAACTTTCAGTACTAGGTCATTGAACCATCAATCATCTTATTATCTTCACATTCCAATCTCTTATAGCTACAGATTACATTAGCCATCCTTTTTTTCCTTGCAGTATTAACTGAGCATTGCAATGGCAACGTCACCTCCACTGTTCCTCGCAGAAGATCAGGTGAAACCGCTTTTAAGCTGGGACACCTTAGTTCCGGCGATTGAGAAAGTCATGGGGGAAGTATCCAACAAAAAGAGAGCTACCGGAAGCCTCCTTCAGCCACCCAGGACGATCATGGGACTTCCTCCCCATAACACGTAAATAAAATGTGATGTCTTTAAAAAACAACTTTAAACTTTACTGGGAAGTCAGCTAATAAATACCCAACGTTTTGCAAACTATTCTGTAGACATCGTCAGGGGGCTTTTTTAATAGTGGACTTTTTAGCAGTTTTACCCAGTTTAGTAAAAAGTTTTTTGGCAAACTAGTGCTAAGATTAGGAATTAGACTTTTGTCTAAAGAAATGCAGGTGTTCTCGTTTATTTGTCGATATGAAGATTGAATGTAAGCAGTTTGCAAACATGGCACAACTTTGATTTACGGCATTGGATGTCTAATCTCAATTTGAGAGTTGTGAAATTTCCTCAAAATCTTGTATTATTGAACTTAACGGTGATGGATCAGGAAAACCTGAATCAACATTATCAAAGATATTTTACCGTTCTAGAATGCCACGTATGTTATTTTCGATGCCTGGCTATAGCGGAGAGAATGAAGCGTTGGCTTGCAAGCTGGTCACCGCATTTGGAAACAACAAAGCCATCGGATTACCATCAATAATGGGGACAATACTACTATTCGACACTTACACAGGAAAAGTTCAAGTGGTATGTAAATTATTACCTACTCGATAAAAAGATAAAATTCGGCTGCAAACTAGGTCGTTTGCGTAAGTTTAAAAATTCCGATGTATGTACACAAGTTTTTTCTAACTCCTAGATAATGGAGGCCAATGGTATTACGGCATGGCGAACGGCAGCGGCTTCTGTCGTTGCGACTAAATACCTCGCTAACGGAAATAAAATACTTGCCGTCCTAGGCACGGGAGTACAAGGAAAAATCCACACACAAGCTTTGGACCATTTCCATCACTTTACAGAGGTACAAATAGGAAAACGAAAAAAATGAGCAAACCAAATGCGGTGGAGAGGTAGGGTACTTATTTGAACCGAGAGAAGTCTTTTTTTTTGATTTTCGCATATTTTTTTTACAACTGGAGAACAAATCTTACCCTTCCAGTGAATACACCAGCTATTACTTTTTGAATTGCTGGTCTGTCCTTGTAGTGGTAGAAAATTCCAAATTGAGAAAATGGTGCAGGGCTGTAAAGAGTTATGCCTTAACGCCATTTACGCGGCTAGTTTTACCGTGAACAATATTAAAATCAACTAGCCCCGATGAAGCTTTCAGAATAGTTAGCGAAACGTTGGCAGTTTAGTTTCAGTTAAGTTTTCAGCATTT
>QKMV01000190.1:0-11978 GCA_003287335.1 Lednia tumana
AGCGAAACGTTGGCAGTTTAGTTTCAGTTAAGTTTTCAGCATTTTAACCCAGTTATTAACAGTTTTTTTTTAAATTTATTATTGTCTTTCTTCAGAAATATTCTACCACTCGTGTTTCTTTTAAAAATTGCTACTGGCTATTTCTTATGCCTAAGCTTTCCACCCTAGCCTGTAGTCCAAATTCATATCTTACACAAATTGCTTGAAGACCACGTTTTAAACATTTCGATGAAAAATAATCTGTATTGCGACATTTATTTTGAAATCAATAATTACGCGAGGTGTTTATCATTTAAACTGATTAGTTGTGAAAATGCTGAGATGCATGTATCTCTAGGAGTGGTGGTAGGTAAGCTATTTTGGGATGGAGCGTTTGTTCCCCGTTTCCACCGTTGACATCATCTTGATGTACAAAAGCATTTCTCTGTTTCATATAGGAGGTAACCATGGCGTAGTCGTCGTATGTTTTGACATACTCGCGCGGGTCTGAGTGTTTATAAACATAGTTCGTACGACACCGAAAATGTGACAGGTAAAATGAGTGCATTATAGTGAGACAAGACAAGTTCGCCAAGTGAGCGGTGGCGGTGGCGGCGGCGGATGAAGTTCGGAAGTCGGTTGGCTGGAGTTTGCTTTCCGTGGCGACTGACTTGTCATTCCAGGTCGCTATTTGGCCAACTCACGGTAAACTGGCTGCTGCTCACCGCACCAATCTCGACACGTCGCTCGACAATGACACTCAGCTGTCTACCGTTGGCGTGGACTTTACTCCAACATTAATACACATCAAGCATACCTCCATATCTCGCTCTCTAGCATGTTCTCTCCACGCAATTGAAAGGCGAGAACCTACCTCAAATGTTACGAATCGCACTTTTATTCGTGTATATCACGTGCACGGGGTCGCGCTCTGAGCATTTATGAGGGTACTTTTGGGCAATTGGGGCAAGATATTGGGTAAAAAGCCTGTGGTTCGTTCTGTTGTCCAGGACTTTCGCGCGCATTTTCTTCAGAGGTCTAACCTCAACGGTCTTGGCAGGAGTAGTACAAAAGAGTACCTACACTTAAATTGGTCCGTCTGTCATCTGGAATATGAGTCGTGCAAGTCATCTTCGAATTGTTAGGTCATTTTAAGTTGGGGAACTTTCGCATAGAGATACGATATAAACATGTATCGAATGTGGCACAGAAATCTCACATTATTTCCTACCTTCACCCCTGACTTGTCTAAAACCGCCGATCAGCGGCTGATTCTAACTCTCCAAATGCATGAGACCATTGCGGTATTATCGGAATAATAATATCACGCATAAGATTTAATTGAATGCCACTTGGAAACCCTGCGTTAAATTTATTCTCAATTAGCACGAGTTAATAAGCACGTTATGCAAAGCGAATGTCACGCCGCCTTGTGATTGCTATTCCTTCCTTCCTTCCTTCCCAAACCGAACCGAACCGAACCGAACCAAAGGAAAGCAAAGCAAAGCAAACGGCAACGCATGGTTTGCGAATGTGTATGGAGCACTAGTGTCGGCTCTAACAATGTCGTAAGACAGCACCCATCCACTCGAGATGTCTAATTACCATGGAGATTGCTCATTAGCACAATAACAATATCGCGACCCAGGCGGCTTGTGTATCACGCCGAGCCAGTGCCTTGCGAGTGTCTCTAGTGCATGGGAACAGAACGATATTGGATCCGGAAAGCCGAGATGTTGATGGAGATTAAAGGAATTGACTTATGCGCCGAATGGGGAAACGCAATTTTGGCACGGTGAATTCAGAGTCGGCTCGGAACATACAGTCCTTTGTGGTTGAAATTTGTTGTAACTCCCCGGTAAAATCTTCGATCACTGCTAGCCTTAGGGGAACGCAACACGAAGTAGATTCCCCGTGCGTATACATCGATAAGTGATTCGGCTGGTCCGTGATCGGACAAACATTTTATTTCTGTTGTAGGTATCAATCTGTAATGATTTTAAAGTTAATTCGTGCATTCTATGTTGATTATTCCATTCATTAACACTCTTCTCAGTTTTTGAGTAAGTCAAAGGGCGAGATTTTGAGGATAATAAGAAGTGATATTACGATGAATTAGCAAGATGCATTCCTCTACCACACCATTGTATAGTGGACGTTGCGCGGCATCCCTTTGACGTGAACCTTGTTTATCCCGACAAGCAATGGTCGAAAGTAAACTCAAAGCGTGCATTGTATTTCCTGAATTGCATAACAGTTATTAGTTTCGTGTGCTAGAAGTTTGATTTCCTGGCATTGTAAACTGTGGGATGTCGTGTGGGCGCATGACTGCTGTCTATTTTAAAAGAAAGAAAGGAAAAAAAACGCAAAGTTTTTAAGTGGAATTAAGCTGTCAGCAGCAAAAGTACGTGATCGCGTTCTGACGGAGCACGCGGGGTTCATTCTAGTCGGTCTTCACCGTGCATTTTCTACACGCCAGTCAGCCAGACGTCGTGCTGTCATCTGCCTCTGTATCATTCCAGTGCCGACGGCGACGTTGACTAACATCTCCCCTCAACGATGCTATTTTACTCGTGCTTTGCTCGCGTTTGCCCCTCTTTTCATATCGCCGAAAAAACAACATTAAAAAAATGTTTCTATCATAATATTCAATTTCAATTCCAACCGGCATGTTTTTGACAAAAATAAATGGGGAGGATACACGAACATAATACATGAATACATTTTATTTCCCTTTGCTTCTTTTGTAGATTAAAACTACGGAACGTGAGTCAAATGCACATGGCAGATGGACTTATTTTATACACCAGTTTATTTCTATATGCAAATTACTTTTTTGCAACGGATAATTTCTAACTAATTTCATACTGTCTCTGGTTTTGTAGCGACCAATAACAAACGAAAAAACACCTCTCCATTTACTCTACCATTGAGCGTAATTCATTCACGGTGGACTGGTTAATTTCAAGTGGCACTTAGCTTCTGTTTCGCGAGCACTTGCTGTTGTTTGTCAGTGCAAGTGCTCTGTGACACTACGTCACGCCAAACGGGGTAGATCATCGCGAGGAGAGAGGATGTCATTGTCACGTCATCCTCGACGTCACCAACAGCTGATCGTTCGACGCCTCCACGACTCACTGGGTGCACTCGAAACACGCGTCGCGAGGCTCCTCGACGCCGTCGGCAGTCTGGAGTGCGGCACGTCGCCCATGTAACAAGCGAACCGGCGCTTAGTTCTAATACCCCGCGATGTCACGCAATTCCACGCACTTCTTAGCACTTACACGCACTCGTCACTAGTTAGTACGCCACGTTCGACGTTCGGTTTTGCATCCTGATCCATTGCTGAATGCTGGGCTTACATATCCTCGTTTCTCGAACATATTACATTCGTTTGAAGTAGCGAAAAGTGTCAAAAATCACAAAAGAACCTGTGGAAAAGGAATCCAAGTGGTAAACAACAAGCTTTCTGATTCAATCAATTTAAATCTAAGCTTAAATTTTCTCTCATTGAAGAGGTTTGTACTCTGTGCCATAATGGGTCGATTTTTTTAATTTCACTTTATTACTAACTTAAAGGTGTCTCAAACATGACAATACTTAAACTGTATTATGATGAATCATGAAAAAAAAAAAAACCATAGTAGAAGTAATAATCCATGCTGATTTTATGTTTGCTTCAAATTTACAGACAGCAAATTTAGTAAATCGTTCTTTCGAGTAAGCAGTCCCATAGATTCAGGCTATTTATAACAAGCTGTGTACACGTTTTCAGAGGACCCTCGGCTTTTGTTTAAAAAATCGTGAAAAATTCTTTTATTGATGACTTAATAATTTAACTATTTATATTTAATGTTATTAATTTCAGTTATCATCACGTATAATATTTGTTTTAATAGTCTAAATGCCAAATAAGTGAAAAATGATCAGTCGTGTACAGCACGTAAACAGAATGCTGCGCGATGCTCAGAGACTGGCCTTTTATTTGCACTGGGCTTATAAACAAGGAGGTGCAAATGTATCCCGCGCTTCGGCCTGTGAGCTTCACAATCAATCAGACTCGCGCGGCGTCAGGATATTTATCGCTGATCGAAAACGCATCTCGCGACTTTTTGTCGTAACACTTAAAGTCGCGGGGACTCGATATAAATTTGTTGGACCGAGGCGAATTCCCTATTTTCACCCTCCGCGTCTCCAGGGAGTTAAAACAATAGACGAGCAAAGATGAAAAGAAGGCTGATATTAGCATTTTTATTACAAAAAAGAGGCGCACATTTCGCCCGGATCCAATGCAAATGGAATTGCTCACTGCCTTGTAGTATAAAAATGCATTGTTATAGTTCGAGAGAAAACAATCTAACTTCCATCAATCGTACAAATTCAACTACCCGCGAAAGCGCGGCCAAGAATTTTTTTATAAATCTTGTTTTTATCACAAACGACGAGTCAGTTTATCCGTTTTCTTTTCAAATCAACGTGAAAAGTAGGCTGTTACAGGGGGAGAGAGGCCGGGAGGCTATTTCGAAAATACCTCACATCAATTACATCTACGATATTATTGGAATTGATATTACATTGGCGATGTGGCAAATTGACATCGATGTTCCGCTCCCACCACCAAGGCGGTGGTGGGCAACAAGGCCAACTGAAAGGGTGGAGGCGCCAGGGTTCGAAAAAGCGTGTCTGAGAATGATGGATCATATTAGTAATTGCGCCGTGCACTCTTTCCATTTCCTTCTGTCAACGCAACACAAGTCAAAGCACAAACAGCTTTGTCGATTGATTTATTTTCAAGCAAGAAAATTCTCAACAGGTTATTTCATCCCCTATACATACTATATATAGCTCGCTACTCAATCCCTCCATGATTACGCCATTGAAATAGTAGACAACACTGCAGTGCCGGCTGACAGCTCCCTTCTCCCTCTCTTTCGTTCCTGTTGACACGATGCCACGACCCCTCGAAACGTTACTCCCCACACCCCCCGCTGTCAAAGCGCTTAGCAAGACTAATTACAACGTTTGATTGATGTCGGGATTGCCAAATATGATCTCGAAATTGTTTTACTCGCTTTTCGCCCTCGATTTAAGACGCCACTTGTCGACCTGTAGCATGACGATCTTTTACATA
This sequence comes from Lednia tumana, assembly GCA_003287335.1. NCBI lineage: Eukaryota > Metazoa > Arthropoda > Insecta > Plecoptera > Nemouridae > Lednia > Lednia tumana. The sequence continues at coordinate 5,111 of QKMV01000190.1, forward strand.
ATATTGTACCCAACTCCTACCAACTTAAATTCACAACTAAAACTTTGTCTGAAAAAAATATGGAGATACTAGAAAATATTGACTTGAACTTATGGACTTGAAAAACAAAACTCACAAACTGGGCATGTGAATGCTGAGAAATCCGCGAAAACTTCCTAACGCGTCGTAAACATTATGCTGTTTACTTCTTCGGGGGCTAAAAGCTTCTGAAAAAGAAAATGACGGAATGAGCCAAACAAAATAGTTAGTAAAATGAAGTGTTTATTCAATGAGATTATTGTGTTGGATTTATGTTCAATTGTTTGGTGACAACGAAGGTGTAATCCCGTTCATTAGTCATTGAGTCCGATGCGAGCCAGGAGCTTAAGCTTGTGGTTTGATGACACCGAACGCCATGTTGTGCTGATGGCGGCTTGATGATAACTGATTACCTCGAGGATTCGTTTTATTTAGGTTAAGCCTTACCATTTGCGCCAAATCTGCTAATATGAAACGTACTAAACGACGAATACGCTAGCTTATCGGGTGCTAATATCAAAACATGTGGTAGGACCTGTCCGAATTGTCTCTCTTATGAGGCAGTGCTTCCTTTAATTTGAAGAAATGACGGATATTACGTCACAGACAACGTTTGACATGTCAAGTTAACGAGACCAAAGGTGCATTGAAGAGCAAACGCACGAGGTCACGACGATGCCATAGATTGCGACCTTACCTTGCCACCTTTTCGTCCGATTAGAATTGTAGTATCACCTACTTAAAATTAGATAATTAACAATAAAAAGTATTCACGTGTAAGTACCTTCTCGGTAACCAGCGATTTGAGACCCAGGAATCGATTTAATCGGCCGCTTCAAACTATTTGTTTGGACTTTTGGTGCGAAAGTGCATCCTAACATACAAACTTCATCCACCACTGCAAGACCGCGCCACTTTCCTAATTTAAACTTTACCCAGCCAAAGAGCAAGGATGCGACTGCAAGATGCTTAAGTCTTATTGTTCGTTTCAATTCGGACACGTCCTTACTATGACAGGTCCAATTATCACTATGAACTGTTCGAGAGATCTCGCATCAGTGTCGCGTGCAATACGTCGATTTGTTCGAGTGGAAATGATTCGTTTTGCAGAAATCTCGCGGATTGGATTTGCTCACACGAGCGTGTGGAAGAAACTTGTTCATTTCCGTCCGACTTTTGTATCCGCTCGAAGCTGCGCCGGCGAAGGTGAATCAAATATCGTCCATGAATCGCCTCGCCTCGCCTCGCCTCGCCTCGCCTCGCCTCGCCTCGCCTCGCCTCGCCTCGCCTCGCCTTGATCCGACAAAGCACGCGGCCGGCCCGTGTAGACTCTTTGAATCGGTTAAGCACGACCCGCTGGATGCACCCCGGAGCCCGTCCCGGCTCGTTTCGCGTGCCAACGACTATCTTTTATTTCTGCTCGTCCGATTCGCGACTCACGCCTCGACGGCTCGCGAGCGAAACACTTTTGCACGGGCAAATGATCAGCGAGCACGCCGTTGGATTCAACTTATTGCGCACACTTCGACAGCTTTGCAAATATTATACACTGCTGCATATAAGGTAGTATAACGAATACCTGAGCGCTTCATAAAGTGGGAAGTTTACTTTTGAAATTGCCAACAGATTCTTGCTTAGTTAGGTGATTGCTTTTGTAGTTTTTACGCCCTGCGCAATTGTGTGCACGGTGATAAAAACTAGGAAAACGCGGTGTACTAGTTTGTCGCGTTGAATGAGCTACTGACGACTTTTTCGCTATGATAAAACGTTTGAGAGGTCGAATTTCTTAAATAAGCGATTCCGTCTTTAAAAAGCATACCAAAGTTGATTTCTTCAAATTCTCTAGCTAACAGTAATGGGGGGAGCTTTGTTCTGTAGAAGCAATTTAAAAAATATACATTACTAAAGCGTTTCTATGTTTATCTCATAGAATTTTGGCGATTTTTACATTTTTTTTACGAAAACACTACTGAAATGCTTACGAAAAAACTATACAGACCACCAACTAACAACGGCTCTCAAAACCTCCGCGCTGCCAGAAAGATCTAAGTGCCAAACGGCCAGTATTCGCAAAAAACTTAGCTCGATCGGACCTGTGGTCGGGTCTGTGGGGCACCAAAAAAAATATCAAGAAAACTATTGTGCCTTTAGAGTTGAATGGAAGACGCTTCGCTCGCTCGCTCTAATCATAAAGAAACGTGCAAGTTTGTTCCCTTTGTCTTCACCAACAATGTTATCTTCTGATTTATAGTTTGCAAACAAATTAATTGTCGTGAACACTATAAAAGATGATAGTTCACTGCAGAAATGTCAGCTCTGTGTATCTGAGATGGCAAGAGTAACGGTAATGAAAACCGGAGATCCGGGGCCAGATTCCTCGAGCAGGAAGAGAATTTCGAAGTGATATTAATATTCCTTGCTTTATAAAAGAAATTTAATCATTACATTTTGAAATCATTTTACTCCTGCCAAACAGCTCATAAATGATTTCTCATATTACGTTCACATGACTCCTGCTCAAATATCTCTAGGCAATCTGCCTGCGATCGCGACTCGATGACAGGACATTGAAATGGAATCACAATGGAATCACAATGGGTATAGCGCCTGGTGCTATATTGCAATGCGAAGGTAAAAGTTAGATTGAATTTATTTGTGTGAAACCTTTTCTCATAAGTAGTAGGTACACTACAAAGTACGCGAATCGATAGCGCCTTGGAAAATGGTGTAGAAAACATGTGTCACCGGGCCGGTATTACAATGTCTGGTAGTTACAATGTTATAATTACAATTACAATGTCTACTACAAGGTTAACTAGACTGGACTACAGTCCAGTCTAGTTAACCTCTGACTTGCAGCCATGCTGAAGAGTACGACATAAAATTTGACCTCGTACTTCTTCTCTGGCTAAGCCACTAGTCAGACGGTGTAATCCAGGCCCACAGCTCGTGAATCTTGACGGACTTGCAATGGTGGATGGATCCCACGCAGAGCTAAATGCGCGGCTCGAGTGCGTCGTTAAACACCAGATAATCAATCAAATCGAATAAAAACACGGCTTGGTACCCACGAAGCGTATGTCGTATGGAAGACACATACATTTTCAGCCACTAACTTGTGCAGCTAACAAGCCGTCCATGTGCACTCGCAGCTCACAAGATGGCCCATGAAGCAGAACGGAAAAATTGGCAATAATGGCAAGAGATTTTGTTAATATCAATAAAAAAAGGGTGCAGTAAGAAAGAAAAGTCAGTGGAGTAGCAAGCTGATAAGACTGTGCACCGAAATTTATTTGCAACTTATTACGAGGGAGCACGCACTTATCAAGTGGAAAGACGCAGCATCGACATAAATCAAAAACATACTCATAATAAGACTGGGTTCTGAGTGTCTGGAAGTCTGCTTGCCTCCCACAGGAAATATACGTTTTTTTAACAGCTCGTCGACAGGGCTAACTGGTAAAAGGCGGTTACGTGCCGGATGCGTAGCATGTCTCCGGAAACCATTTCCAATCAATTCGCCATCGACTGTCCTAATTACTTCAGCCGACAACTTATTGAAAGATCGGCCATGCGCATAACTTATTCATACTTTTAATTAGCAAAAATGAAGCCAATGTGCTTGCGTAATTTTACGTTTCTCGTTTTTTCCTATAACGCTGGAAAATAGAGCTCACCTATATTGACATGGCTAAATAATTAATTAGATTTTTCCGGCGTTTTTGTTATCATAGTAAAGTACTAATAATTCGACTGCAGAGCAAATGTTTGCTTGCTTGACGGCAGAAAATAAGGTAATTAACAAAGCTCCGTGATGTTGATAACTGATAGTAATGCTCGCACGCTAATATACCTCCCTCCGTGCTGCAGTCGTGGCACTAGCCGACATTTCAACCGACTATTATTTTATGCAGAAATATGTTTTATGCTCACGAATTACCAAACTTGGGTTTTCAGTTATTCCAGCGCGCTTTTGAATATAATTAAGATCTCGTTCGTGTTTGTCGTACGACACCGGATTTTGTCAAAGCGAGCGTTAGGTTTGGAAACAAACGCTAAACAAGCGCCTGATCCACTTCCAGCTGCCCTCCGTATTCATTTTAATTTTCCGTCTTTAACCTTTTCATCATTGCACAGTGTATTAGTATCGTTAATTTGTTTACTAGTTTTTATGTGTGATGTTATACTTTGTCCATATGGGCCGTGGCAATCATTTTGTAATAGGCTGGTAGCCTAGCCGGAATCGGAATTTCTCTTCGTGCAGTTGTTTTCTTGGAAACATCTGTGAACGGCACACAAAAGACGATCAGAGCGATGTTAAGATTTTGACTTTGGAAGTCGGTCGTAGGAGGATTTTTGAGAAACAGGATGGAAATTGGGAATTGTAGTTCGAGGTTTCTCACTCAAATTTGGTTCAACATCGTTTGTTTCTCACTCAAATTTGGTTCAACATCGTTTGTTTCTTTTATTAGACCAGTACAGGCGGCCTTTTACATCCCGTTGAATCAAAATCTAGCTTCGCATTCTAACTAAGGTTTGCTATTAATCTATTTCATTCAAGAGCAGAATATTAGATTTACCCACTAAGTAACGCCACTTGGGTTGTGATAGTCCTGTCATGTTGATTGATGAGTGGATTATGTGGCATTTAACGACGCATTCGACTCTTCGCCCTGTGGTGTTGGTCATATGACGTCAGTGAATTACAGGGTCCTATTCGGTCAGGGTTAAATTCCAGAGCAAAATTGTATAAAATACCCATTTTTGTGCCCTAGTTGGCTCTAGCATTTAACCCAAGAAGGATAGGGCAATCGCAACCCAAGTGGCCTTACAGAGTAGGTGGTAACACTAATATTCTTATCTTGTGTGGAATAGGGCTAAATGTGAGATATTTTGTATACACACTATGAACTCAGTGTATGATAATAATTTTGTAACAGTTTTAATAGTGCCAGCGTTCTTAGCAACGACGTTTTAAAGGATTGTCATTCTTGTTTCACGTTGCATATGCACTAGACTAGAGCGTTCCTGTCTCTCACAGTCTGCGTCTGCAATTGCATTATTGAACAATTAGTGGGAATTGTCTTGTCCCTTGACGTGACTGCATGTACAGTACCGATATTGTGACGTGCCAGGCGAGAGGAAGGGGTTGGATGCCGTGTATATTTCATGCGGACGGACAAGTCTGCCGTGGCTCCTCGACGTCGGCTGTCATTGCTAAATAATGCACGCTAGGGAAATTTTTCCGACACGTTTTTGACGGCCCGCCATTTCCGGCCCCCGGTGCGTACTTTGGCACTTTTCTTTCCCATGCTTCGTCTTCATAATGGATAGGTACAGCTTTCAAGTGCACCCCCTGTTTCAACCAACTCGTTTCCATAACATTGTCAGCCCGGATTTCACCAATATATACCTATATTGCAGCCAATAAAAGAATATGCATAGACATACCCACTAAGGCAAGCCACCGACGCTGTGATTGCCCTATCCTGCCTGGGCTAAATGCCAAAGCCAATTTTTTTCAAATACCCAATTGTGTATCAAATTGCCATTGGCCCTTTACCCAGGCAAGATGGGCAATCACAACCCAAGTGGCTTTTCTTATATGTTATATACTTATGGTTTATGAAACCTGCTCTAAAAGCAATTAGTTAAAATAAAGTAAACAAGTAAAAAAAAAACCTTCATCAAGTTATGTGAGTTTTGTTTCAAGGTCGGTGCAAGAAAGTCTAGGGTTAGCTTATCAAGCATAGGACTGTATAAACGTATCCGGCGTTCTTAGCTGCTTCACTCTTCACGTACAACCGAGAACTGGACACAGTAGTAATTAAAGCATAAATAAAAACGCTGCCATGCCACGTCAATGTTCTTCCGGAGATAGTTTCAGCCGAACGTAGCATGTAATTATAGCATTGATTTACGGCTCGCCGCGTGGTCAAGCACGAGTTGTATGCGATACAAGCAGCCTCCCCCATTGTGTGCATTACATAACCTAGGTATGCCTAGTAGTACTACCTGCAGATGGATAAAGAACACACACAGAAAGTCACACGCACCTATACGCACGTCGAACGCAATGTAATGTCGGGGAGATTATTTCCAAGCGGGCACGCGAGCGGGTTGGTAACATTGCAACCGATCTGGCGTTCCGCGCCCGCATTTCGCCGGCAACCTCGCGGTCCGTCGCGATAGCGAGCGCGTGAACTTCCTGTCGGGACTGCTAGAGGGCGGGCACGGCGTTGGCGCCCGCGATCACGTGACCGAGCGTTGTCGCCGGCACTTTCAAGGACGCGGCCGAGCGGCAACACTGTTTTCGGACCGGCACGTCCAGATTGTAGTCAAGAATTCCACGAGTTCAACTTGCCGCTCGTGTAGAAAGTAATTCGCGAGCAACTTTCGACCGATCTAGCGCGGCGCGGCAGGCGGTTGTGTAAATTTGTCGAAGAGGATGCCACTCGTTGGTGATGGGGAACGCTACGAGTGTGCATTTCTTTCGCTCAAAATACACGCGCTTTGTCTGGCTTGGAACAGAGGGTACTAACTTTGTCTGGCTTGGAACGGAGGGTACTAACTTTGCCAGACTTGGAACGGACGGTACTAACTTTGCCAGACTTGGAACAGAGGGTACTAACTTTGCCAGACTTGGAACGGACGGTACTAACTTTGCCAGACTTGGAACAGAGGGTACTAACTTTGTCTGGCTTGGAACAGAGGGTACTAACTTTGCCAGGCTTGGAACAGAGGGTACTAACTTTGCCAGACTTGGAACAGAGGGTACTAACTTTGCCAGGCTTGGAACAGAGGGTACTAACTTTGCCAGACTTGGAACAGAGGGTACTAACTTTGCCAG
>QKMV01000190.1:12144-25938 GCA_003287335.1 Lednia tumana
TTTGCCAGACTTGGAACAGAGGGTACTAACTTTGCCAGACTTGGAACAGAGGGTACTAACTTTGCCAGACTTGGAACGGACGGTACTAACTTTGCTTTGCCAAGTGCAATCACTCGGTTGTCAGAACTTCATTCAAGAATTCAACAAGTCCAACTAATTCAACAAGTCCAACATTCCGCACATTGCTGCAGGCTATTACATAAGCCTTTCAACCTAGCCTGGGGTCCCTTGGCTTTCGTATGACTACTTCGAATGTGTAGTGAGTCATCCCTTTTATAACCAAATAATCACACATGGTTTAATCAGTCAATTGGTTTAACGTAGTATAGGTACTTCAGATTTGTCTAGGCCCAGCGACTCTATAGGTTAAGTTGAAAAAAGCTTGTAAGAAATAGGCTGTACGTCTTGACCGATTGTGCAAGAAAGCCTAGGGACCATGGGCTAGGATAGAAAGCTGATAAGAAATAGCCTGTAGTTGTGAAGGTATGTGCTAGGGACCCTAGGCTAGACTGGAAACGTTATTTAGAGAATAGCCTACAGTCTTCAAGTTGTGTGCAAGAAACTCTACGGCAAGCTTGTAAGAAGCACGAAATAGCCCTTAAAAGCATCCATGCGACAGCGATGTGATTTCGACCAGGAACTCGGCACCTCCTCCATGCGTAGGTACCAACTTGCGAACAATGGCGACTCAAAGATGTTTTATTACTGTTTTAGCGCCACACGGACATAAATTACATCCCTGTTAATTACAGCTAGGTGATCGCCATTGACTGTCATGACAGATTTATAGACGCCACCTCGATTATGAATTACTATTATTAACTAATTTATAACTGCTATCGTAAACTCTGGCGTCGTGTCCGAGGGGATGATAAGAGGGTGAGAGAGTTGGTGCTGCGAAATACTGGTGCCGAAACGAGCGGACCTCGACGCGAGGGTTGTTTTTAGAACTTCCGAAAATCCGATTTGATGTGTTGACTGCCACAATATGCCGCGCGTATACAACACGCTGCTTTATCGGGGAATTTCCATAACACCAAGCGCTGCGTTAACAGGCATACAATTATATTTTAATTATCTTTCACGAAATTAGTTGAGCCCTAAATTTTCGATACGGATCGCTTGCTTTTATCTGGGGCTATTATTTTGAAGTTGGCTTAATCTTTCATCTTCCCTTCCCGTGCGTTCCCTGTGACGTCGCGTGATGGGAACTAATTACAGCGTGCGCCGCGTGGATGTGCTGCTATTTTATTACCATTAATACGTCGGGGGTTTTCGGCATCGAGAAGCGCTTTCGAAGCTGCGTGATCGGCGTAAAATGAACGCAACATCTTCGCGGGAGTATGAAAACCCCATCGCCTTTGAAGTTCATCAACAGTCGACCACCGGATCACTCTACGACCGTCCCCTTGTTCTGCCCTTTGCATGCACTCATTATCCCTGGCTATAGTTGGACCCGAACTGTTCACGTCATCCTCTTGTAATTGGCATGATGTTTCATCAAGAGCAATAAGTCCACAAAGCCATTCGCGCACTTGTTATTGGGATAGCCAGGGCTGAATATTTTGATTATGATTTTAAAAAGTTTTTAAAAAAGTTTTAATTTCAATCCTGCTTTTTGTTGAAAGTGTTTTCGCAGGTTTTTTAAACTTAAATCAAGAAAATTACGAAACATTTGAATATTTTCTACTTAAAGCCTGTTATTAGCACAGCAATTAAGTCTCAAATTAGCACACAGCGAGATAAATGGTTATTGGACCTCGAGGTAAAAATGGTCAGTTTTAAGGGCTAGGTTATGCCGTTCGGGTGTTTTTGGAATAGCACTAGCAGCAAGCCTTTAGTCAAACATTCCGATAAGCCTATCTGCTCATCCAGCTCGAGTGACGACGATATCGCGTTGCAGAGTTAATTGGAAATTAAGATACGATTTTGTTGCACTTGCGTCAACATTTGCACAGGGAAATCTCGCGTCGGGCATATGTTTGGGAGCTGGGGGAGTTGGGGGATTAAATCTCCCTAATGGAGACGAAAGTGGGGTACAGGGATGACGTCATCAGAGACTGCATCGAAGGGACGCTGAATGGAAGTAATTTCCGTGTATGTAGTGATCTCTATTTTTAGAGAAAAAAAAAAAGTTCCAATTAAAAAAACTAGATCGGAAACTTTTATTCGGCTCGTCGTATTTCAAGCCGAGCTGAACGATGAATAATAGAGCAATCAGCCGTAGGGAATCATGGCCGGCTAATTCACTAACTTTTCGCCTTCATAGCAGCGCGCCATTAAAAGTCTAATTCGGTGTAGTAGAGACATTTTATGGTTCATCTGCAGGAAATTGGCTAGTGCGATTTTGTACTCTCTAAAAGTTATTGCTGCTGAGCACAGGGCCCTCCGCGCGTGATAACAAATGGAACAACTCTTAGTCAGCATTACTTCTCGGTTTAGTGTGGCATGAAATACCCGCTATTCATTTCAATTTTTTTCAACTTCGATTATTAATGACAAGGGTCGCATTAAAACCCCGATTATTCTTTATTTTCGTGTGCGATTAAAAGTGTTCTTTCGTAACGGCGAACTGGCATTCCGAAAGCAGCGGGAATTGGTGTCGGTAGGCTCGGTATTCGTTTTTAAAGCTTGCCAGCCAGTCTTCCCTTTTTATACTTTCTTATCCGCCGTATGTGAATATGTGTGTGTGTGTGAACGCAACAATTCTTTCGGGAATAAAGCGTCGCAGACGGCAGGCAATTTTTTCGAATGGTCAATTTTCTCTCCCCTATTTTTCGTTCCTTTTCTTCGTGCATTCGCAGCCAGTTTCCCTTTCTTGTCATCGTGCGGGCAAAACGACCCAGAGCTTATACGTAGATATATATTTCACAATAAATGTTTGAATAGCGATATCTCGCATCCCGGGCCATGACGTTCCTTCATATATTGAAATATATTCGAGTTTTTTTTTTTACATGTGTCCGTTTATTCAATTCCCTCACGACACCGACGAAAAAAGCGAGCATTGAAAAGATTATTTTTTTCAATACTTTATAAAAAGTATTTCTCTACACTCGTTGACACAAATAATTTACATGTTATTGATCCGGCAATCTCAATACCTATATTGTATATATTGTACCCCAAGCTTAGGCTTATACTGCCATATTAGGCTACACGTTCTTATACCAAGCAGGCAGCCTCAATGTCGACATTGTATTCCTCGTAGCTTGTATAACTTTGCTATATTACTTTGTACCAAATAGGCACAGAACTAGAGTTAATGTCAGCGTAACCCCAATTTGTATTGTCTGCTGTCTGTTGTCTGGCAAGCGTGGAGGCAACAAAACCCTCTGCGATAACACGGGGAGACAAGACATGACGAGATAAAAGCATAAAAGTAACTCCGCGGTGTAATCCCTGACAACATGAATGTTAGCGGCCGATAAGGGCTGTGCTCACATCATGCAGTTCTCTTGTGTTGGTATTCCCCCCCCCCCCAAGAATAAACCGAACCCAAACGAGACAGATAATTCCCCGCAGCTCATCATGCTCTCGTTTGCACAACGAGCGAACAAGTGCACGCGACAATAAAACAAGTGCCGTGTGCGCAAACTTTATTTGCAAAGAATTAACTTAGTTCAAGTTGGCCACCACGAAAAACTCTCGCTGCAGGCCGTAGTGCTTCGTTAATGCAACTTGAGTACTACGCTAGCGCTGGAAAAGTAGCGTTTTTATCAGCAGGAAAACGTGTATTGACATTTAAGAATAGAAGCTATAACTTCAGCTCAAGTTCTAAATAGCTCGGTCGTTAGTTAGTGCTGTGAAGACCATTCTTAAAAAGTCTATAACTTTCTTCCCGTTTGCGCGAAAGCGCTGTTTATTTTTCTGTCACTAGCCAGCACGAACGTACCACAAACGCCTGCACGAGTGTTATTGTGGTGGCCAACAATTGAGTAACGTCCAGAATTTCTCGCTGGCAATCTGAGCGTTGGAAAATCCTCTCGTCGAGCTGCCAGACAGTCTATGCATTCACAGTGATATTTTTAGATGAATCTCTGATCCACTTCTAAGTGGATAAATCACATGATGGAGCTTTCTTTCATGAGGTAGTTGATATACTTCTGAAATGGATGGCTTGCTATCAGCTTCGAGATGTTGAGAAAAGGAAAACGGGGGTTAGAGTTGAGAGGAAAACGTGTAGATCCTTCGGCGACAGTCCGACAAAACGGCTTTTAGGGACTCGTCGCTCGGTCGGTCGGTCGGTCGAAAGACGAGGGGTCGCCGCCAAGAAATTGTGAAGTGGATTGATGTGTGCTCAGCGAAGATAAAGCCGTTTTGGTCGGACCTTGTCGCCGGGTATTTGGTCGCAAGGGTCATCTTTCAGATCACCCTCCCCCCACTACAGTCCCTCAACAGATTGCGTTGCTGTGGAAACTATTAGATGAGCGGGGACTGCACGAAGTGAAATCTACTCACAGGACATCATTTCCCATCAGGCCGCCGTCACTTTTCTATGCTGAAACTCCAAGTGCTTTAAATTTGAATGAACGTTCAACGGTAACGCTCCGTGATATTTTGTTGACGCAACGTTTCCCTGTCCATCTTCACACAGTCGTAAGCTGTCGATGAAAGTTACGTAAACACAGGAGCACAACTGTGAAAAGTTAAATGTGTCTTGTAGCTTATCATAATCGTAGCACTAGTTTTCTAAAAACTAATTTCAATCTGGGCTGAATGCTAAGCAATTCAACGTTTCCCTGTCCATCTTCACACAGTCGTAAGCTGTCGATGAAAGTTACGTAAACACCGGGGCACAACTGTGAAAAGTTAAATGTGTCTTGTAGCTCATCATAATCGTAGCACTAGTTTTCTAAAAACTAATTTCAATCTGGGTTGAATGCTAAGCAATTCAACGTTTCCCTGTCCATCTTCACACAGTCGTAAGCTGTCGATGAAAGTTACGTAAACACAGGAGCACAACTCGTTGTGCTCATAACAACATCATAATCGTTGCACTAGTTTTCTAAAAACTAATTTCAATCTGGGCTGAATGCTAAGAAATTCACTTAAACTCCCAACGTTTTACTTTCGACTTCCCAGGGAAAAAAATCGCTATTTCGCTATTATTAGCTGTAGCAAATTTTTCCCCTGAAAAAGTAACGTTGAAACTTTAAGTGGATTTCTTAGAATTCAACCCAGTTTTAAATCTTATTTTTAAATAACGGTTTTTCCTAGTGGCTCAGAAATTTTCCAACATTCTTTCAATACGATCGCCGGGACTAGACAATTTCACTTCGGTGGAGGTGCCGCGTTTCTCCATGACTACTAACTCTTACTCAAACTCGGTCTAATATTTTTATTTTATATCTCAAGCTAGTATTAAATTTGCACAACGTTCAATCCACGTTTAAACCGAGTTTATATTTCCGAATCGCATTGGGAAGATCGCAAACGTTAACAGAACCCCCAATTTAGACTTGGATTAATAGTGACGGTCCAATGCTAACTACCAAAAATAAAAACTCACTTTAAAATTGAATTGATGCTTGATGAACCCGGCTGAGAACGGTTGACATTATTTCCTATGTTTATTGTTTTGTCCCAGGCCAATTCATACATTCTGTTAGCCGGAACCGTTTTTTTTTTGTTCAGCTACAAATTAAATGTTGCTAGTTGACAAATATTTTAATTTACTGTTAGTGATAAGAGTTGATTACCCTCCCGGGCACCGTAAAACATCGCATATATCGCTAGCTGTAATATTATCGCAAATTATGACTGCAGGCTCGTCTCCTCTATTTGCCCGGATAATCCAACATGGCGACTGCAGCGCTGCGCTAACGTCGAGACGAACTAAAAATGCCACACGGTGAAACAAATCACATGCTAATCACCCCGACGTTACATTCTGCTGGTTAATTAGCACTCCTAACAGATCTACAGCTAAATTAGTGTACAATAAAACTAAATTCTGTTGGCGCTCGTACATACACGGTGTTGTTCTAATCCTCTGCGCTCTAGGCCCCGGCGGCGAGTACATTTCTGGCGTAGAGATGTTTTGCTTACGAACCGACGACCGAGATAATGCCCAAAAATTCGCCAGTATGCGAACCGACTAACGTAAACTACAGCCCACCGTAGCTCCCAACTAGCTACAGAATCTAAACCCAAAAAATTAGAGTTCTAACAAACAAAATGTAAAGAAACCAACTGGATTAGAACCCGCGAAACCGACTAGATTGGAACGCATGAATGCAAACCAATACGTATTTAGCATTAACCAAGGTCGCGATAATCCTAACTGCTATGTGACCACGCGCCGGCGCTTTGCTAGCGTGCTGTGGCGAAGAAAGAGAAAAACCTCTACGCCGGAAATATACTAGCGGGCCTGTGCCCAGACAGCGGTAGCATGAGTGTAGGGAGAGCAATTCCGCACTACACCAAGGGTATTACTGTGTACCTTCAGCTTTAGCACACACCCTTTTACACCGGCCATTAATATCTTTAATGGCAACATTAAACTGTTGGCCGGTGCATTTGCTCCTAGTAGTGATATGTTGCATTCGCGGCGGTGTCACGTGGATTCATTTTGCAGTCGGTAATTCAATGCAAGAGCTTATACAGGATATGATGCTCACGGTATCCACTTGGTATTGTTTACTGTTTATTATTTCATAATCCAGGCCAGTGCACGCTATAGTATTTTATTGATTTCTGTCCCATTGATTTACCTTCTAGCTGGATTTTATGCGCTACATTATAGGTATCACATTTCGATAGCCGGTCGGACGGCTGAGATTCCAGCTTTTGGATGGATGTGCTGCTTCTATAAAATGTGTACAACTATTGCTGGCATGATTCTCATACTCTATTTCCTTTCTTTCCAGGTATGTTTCAACATCTGAAGGTCGATGGCTTGGTTGTTCTAGAGAGGAAAATTGCGTCGGTTGGTAAGGAAAGCATGGGCTGACCAAATTTTTAATTCCAATGCATTCCCTTATATAAAATATTTCCGTAACATTACGGAAAAGAGCTGATAATTTAAAGATCAGCGCACGCCAGTAACTTTTCCGAAACTTTGTTTTGTAAAATCACAAAAAAGAATTAATTTTTACGGAAAAATGTCATTTCATTCGCGCCACGGTCCGTTAACGTACGGAAATGAGCGCACGATTAGCCGGATTCCCAGGAGAATATAATTAGCTTGCAGCTGCCCGTCAAAAACCAGTATTGTCTCGCGACTTTTTCTCTGGAAAGTTCCGAAAGTTTCCAACAGATTCACAGCAGGGAATTGCAAATTATTCTGCCCGTGGAAACCCGGTCGAGTACGAACACCGAACCGATTGGAATAGAACAATAGAACAACTTGTTCTCTGCAGCCCGCCCAACCATGTTCAATGTAGAGTCAACCAATAGGATGTTGCCGTTTTTATCTCTTCCAAATACAAGCCTTGTACGAAAGCATTGGCAACACATGAAACAATTAACCTAGACATTGTTTCCCGGGCCAACTGTTGTCATGTATAGCAACTAGCGGTTAATACGGCCGGTAGAGGCAGCACGCGAGAGGATAGATTTATAGCGACGTGCTGATGGATGACCTCGAGCCATGAGATTAACGGCGTCGGGCGTCTGTTTCAAGCGTCTCTTCAGGGACATGCGTCCTGCCTACTTTGGGAATACATCCAAACAGCTGATAGTTTTCTGCGCCACCGTCTTCTCGATCTTGGCCCGGGCAGGTCATGCAAGAACGAGAGAAAGAGAAAGAGAGATAGATAGCAAGATAGCGAGTCATGCGAGGTCGAGAGAGTCGGAGATGGATGGAAGAAGCTACGTCACCTATATCAGAAGTGTAATGAAGGGTGAAGTCGCCCAGGCTTGGCCAAGATCCATGGTAAACAACGTCGACGGAAATACAACGCTCTTTCGGGGTAGCTAATTAAGATTTAGTATCTGCACTCCTTTTGGCTGCTTGACTTTGACCACGGCAGTCTTGTCGTTCTAGGAAATCTAGTTGTAATCCAGCATAAGAACTAAAAAAAAAACACGTAATTTTAAAACATAAATCTAGCAGCCTTTTTAGTGCTGTGCGGTTGACTTTGACATGAAACATATATCCTCACTACGTAAAATGCACTGCTATGAAGGAAATATTTTAACTATACAGTAGAGTAGGTAAAGAGTTCTTCGTGGGAAAAGATATCGAGTTCTCTTGGTGTATAAAATGTCAGTGTAGCAGAAAAGTTGCTCGCGAGATAAGAAATTGGTTAGCGGTATGGAAACTTGAGGCATAAATTTGTTTCGCGGTATCGACGGGACGGAACTGGGTAGGGAAACTGTCGAGAGTTAAATGCAGCGATTAGGTCTTGCAATCATCTGAGAACACACCGAGCTAAACCAGGTTAGATTTGGCTGGCATGAGAGCCGCGGGGCGCGCCACGAGTCACTTGCACGATTTCCCGCGCGGCGGAACGACTGCCACGATTTACACTCGTGCACGGGCAAATCCTTCACGTTTACTCTGGATTTTTGCACGAGGGGGTTGGGTTACCTTTTATCGGATACAGTTGTGTGTTTCTTTTCTTGCTCCCCGGGGCTTGCAGTGCATTTTCCTCGGGGACGCTCAGATGCGTCTTCGAGCCATGCGACACTATTTTGCCGGATTTCCGCGAAATGAACATTTTCTCGGCCGCCCAATCCGAAGAAATCCAGAGCAGAAATTTTTCGAGAGAATTTTAAATTGAAAAGCTGACACATGACTTATACAGACTTAGAAGCGTATTATTATATCATTATACCTCATGCATTATCGAAGCTAGCTCCATCGCAGCCTGTACTAGCGAGTTTTGTTCCATCAACCGCGCTGTGAACGAGAAACGTGGAGTTATAGAGTTTAATATTGAATAAATTGAGTCTTACGAGCGGGATGTGATGTCCCCCTGGGAATTTTCAGAGATGGAGGATTTCTAGAGGAAATTTATCCCCGGTATTATGTTTTATCTGGATTGCTAGGCGACTGCTAGCTGGCTATAATTTAATGGTGTTACTGATACCGTACACACTTCTCGTGCTTAAAAGTTTAGGGACTTTTGAACCTTTTTCTGAAATCAGAAGAAAAAATTGTCGGTTGGAATTACGCGAATCGTATAATGTTGCAAGGAGGTGTCTACGGGCGCTTATTTCGTGTTGTGTAATTTACCTAGAAGGCACCATGTGTTCTATCTTTGTGCACCGCTTGTACAAGGGAGGTACATTTATATGGTTGTAAGTTTCTCTTAAAATTTAGATTCGAGATTCGAGGGGCTTTGCCAGTTTTGATCCAGTGCGGCAGAATTTGATTTATTGGGACAATTTAGTTTATAACCATAAAAACATGTTGTATATAGACTTCTAGCAGAGATAGGCCTGACTAAATGGCAAGTAATATAAATGCGTGCACATATGGTTCCGGGCCTTGATGTATAAGTTAGTACCAGTACCAGCAGTGCAGCAACGTTATTTTAGGGGAGGAAAATTGCTTGATTTCGGCACAGCGATCGTAAAAATGGTAAATAATATCGTGGGGGCTTCATCAAAGTGAATTGAATGGGGGGAATGAAATCTGGCTCATGATTCTATCTCCCCTCTATTGACGAAATCCAGAAAATTAACTTGGAGCTGAATAGTATATAGCAACGAACGAACGAATGAACGAACGAGCGAACGAAGAAACCCAACGAAGCTACGAATAAGTTTCATTCTAGTCACGAACAATCTTGTAGATAAAAGAAGTTATTGAAGTTATCCATAAAGGAACTCAGAAAATGGAAATTATGGCCGAACAATAATGAAACGAAATCGAGTCGGCCTGACTTCAACTTTCGCATGTTGACTTGTCAAGTTATACCATTATGTCTGCCGCATGTTTTCGTGATGTGGCCAGCATTTTCGACTCTTACATATGTTCCGTCCAATCACTTTGTTGTTGTTTGCCTCTCCCTAAAATAATTTGCAAATAGCCCCGGCAGTCGAGTCATTCGGATGTATGCCCATTGCATTAGCCTAATAAATTTCGATCAGCTTGTCGTCGGTCGCATTTTCTGAGTGACATGGATGTCAACTCTGACAAGATAACAGTTGAATACAACGAAAGGATCCCCTACTATATTCTGGCAAGATTGCTTCTCAGCTCGCTCGCTCCCTAGCATAGAAATGTTTGAGAAAAAAGGACGCTTTTTCTTCTGTCGTCATTACGATAGATAGCTATTACCCGTGGCGTCGTTCGAACGTCGCCTGGACGATTGGGAGCAGGGCAGGCTCGGCCCGAGCCCTGGTGGCGACGCTTCGTAAGTCCCGACGTTGGCGTCTCGACGCTTTGCTGCCGGCGAGGCCGTCGCGCCGAGACAAATGACGAGATCAAAACTCGGTCGCGCGTTGCGTTGGCCAGCGCACCGTTATCGGGAGTTCACATCAATGCGAGGGGATGTTTTCTTTTTAGACGAAGATTGGTTTTTTTATAGCTCACTTTTTTGTGGATCGACTCCGGCTAGTGTAACCAATTTTGGAGGTTCATTAGATTTTTCGCAAAATTGGAAATGGTGTGTTCCCCGTAACGTACTTGATTCTTTCCTTGCCACATTCGTTTATTGAATATTTATGGACATGTGATAGCTGAAATAACAACTCATCTGGCCTTGAGTGACTGCTGCAAAGTCTCCTTGACGAATGTCCCAGCCTGTTTCAAAGGCCAATCACAATTAGAGCAAGGCGCGCAACAAGATCCAGCGGGTCCCATGTGTTTTTTAAATGAAGAGAAACGAAATATGATATTGTAAATTTTTTGCACCAAACTCAAGCTGCAATTGCCTCAAAAGATGGTCCCTATTTGGCCATGACATTTAAAGTTCGACAGAGATTTTTTTGCTGCCAAGGCTATATTCTTATAAGCTTTCCACCCTAGCCTCGAAGGACCTACTTGGCTTTCTAGTTTATTGCACAAGCCTTGACGTCTATATAAGAAACAAACAGTGATGACTCAGAAGAGTATAGGATTTATTTTGTCATTTCTTTGACACAGTAAATATTGATCACATTTATTGCCTGGATTTTTCGCTACACCACATGTGTACCGTAAGGGACGCAACTGTTTTCTCTCTAAAGCACAAGTACCTGCTGTGTACTTGGCCGGCATTGTCTCGCCTGGAATGCCATTAGCTGCCATTACACATTCGCGTAATTGCGCCATTGCGTTCGGCTGCAGGTTCGTTTGTTTCTCGTTGCGCTGTTGCACATAGACCACCTTTGGAAAAGCGAACAAAAACTGTTCCAGAGACGATAAAAATGTGTTTGGCAATGAATTTCTTAAGGTGAAATGTTTTTATTGAGCCTTGTTGACTCTGGATCAAGCCTTTTTACACGTCGTCTATTCCTTCTTGCCTGACTGGACGCGACGCACGACAATGTCGTTGACCGGGGACGCGAAGTTTTTCCCGGGCGAAACTTTTCTTAAAGTCACCTGACCGCCATTTTATCAACGGAAAAAATATCTGATGGCGGTTTCTCGTGTGGTTGGCTCGCTCCGTGTTAATTCCTGTTGACCTGATCATCGCCATGTTAATTTCCACCTTCGCAGCCTTGCCTCGGCTTGCCGGACAACCTGGTTAGCTAATGGTCCGCGGTTCGACTCTTTGCTCGGGTCAGTCTACAATAGCGGCTAGTGTGGAGGTTTTTGAAACGTTGCCGCCATGTAATGAATCATGTGCAATTGTTGAACATTTCTTTAGACACATGTCTACTTCCTAATCTTAACACTAGTTTCCAAAAAAAACTGTTTACTAAACTGGGTAAGGGTCAGTTTTTCAGTGGTCCGTTAAATCTTAACGGTCCGTTAGGATAAAAATAAAGACATCTGATTGGCTGTTGCCATGATAATAACAAGTTAATGGAGCGTCAAATTTTTAGCGGGCCACTGAAAAACCGGCCCTAAAACTGCTGAGACTGCTTATAAACTTCTAACATTTCTCGAACAGAGTTTAGCGGCAGAGTCAATCATTCTTCAACCGGAAAATTTTAAGTAAGCGTTGCTAGAATTTGCTTTTGGTCTTTTTTCCCGTTCAATCAAATGTTTCTGTCAGAAGTGCCCCTGATGATGTCTACGAACAGTTTGCGGAACGTTGGGAATTTGTAAGTGGACTTCTTAGCAGTTTTACCCAGTTCAGAAAACAGTTTTTTTGTGGAAAATGTGCAAATGTATTCGCGTCAAAATCTTTCCGATCTGCTACGTGCTGCTGTGTAAACATAAAATATCGAGTTGCCGGTGGAGGCGCCGCGTTATCGGGTCTGCATTTTCGCTTCGCGCGCGAACCTCTCACGCAACCTCGCGGAACCCATTTGGCGCGCGAGCAACGTTATTGCATCCATGTTTCACATTTGGTATTCATAGCATACACCCTCGCTGCTGTCTCGAGTTCATATCTTTGCGGTTTAAAAGATCAATATTCTAAGCGTAAAAAAGGTTCTCCGCTCTAAAAGGCTCCTGTTTTCCAGCTTTATCTTGTTCTTATGTCGCACGACGTCTTGAGTGCTAAATTTTCAGAGCTAAAATTTGAGAGCTTTCTTTTTTGGCAAAATGCTTATTCCAACAAAAGTGTCTCGTTGTTAGTCATTAAGATGGTCGTTTTTTTTTATCATAAGAAAGTTCTGCTTGCCTCGGCTGGATTTTAGTATTCGAGACAGACGTTCGCATTTGCATTTTCTTGCTAAGACAAAGCAAAATAATTATCGTCCAATTGTTTTATAATGAGCGAACAATACGCCGGCTGAACGAGAGACTAAATAACAATTGCGAGAGAGTTGCAAATACACGTCGGTGTGCCGTTCATCCACGTGGTTTCCAGATGCAAAGTTCACGCCTGGCCGGAACAAAAGACGACAGACGCACCCGTTAATAATGCAACGCAATCTACGTTTTTTTTTCGCACCATAAACCTTGAATGTGGCACTCGGTTGGACCGAGACGGGCTTACCGGATTGCAATTGACAGCACCGAACAGTGTCGCCATCATTCTTTCGGAGGCGGGTTGATAACATACTGAATTATAAATACGCCACTATGGTTCTACCTACAACTACGTGCGCTATTTTTGTCCGGGTCGCGATTGACAGGTCGGGTGAGGTGTTGTCAAACGACGCGGACGACGTCATCAAACCTGACACCGCTCGACGACGCTCGGAAGTAATGAATGATGGATCGGTCAGCCGACGAATCAGCGAAACTCGATGCTAGCGTCATATCACGCCAAAGCACTCGTCAGTCGCGTAGCTCTCTTTGCCTCGATCGAACCAATCCGATATCATATTTCCATACGTACATACTCATTTCTCCACGAGTTTTTTTGGCTGTTTTTGTATCGAATAGAATGTAATTTCTGTTCAACTGATACGGCAACAGCTGACGTCTTTTTCCTCGCGCAATGTAATTGAATTGGCGTCGGACGTTTTTTTGCTCGTATCTGCCCTCGCGTCGCGTTGGGCCGGAACGTTTCTTTGATCGCTATGGCGACGCGACGCGCCGCGCCGCGACGCCGGGCTGCGTGCAATTCGGAACCTGTTGCCCGCACGGCCCCGTCGCCAGGACACGGTAACACATGGTGACGGTATATTGCACGTCAGTGTGTACGTGTGTTTGTATGTGTGTGTGCGAGAGAGCTGGCTTTCGTTTCCCATGGCTTGTCGCGTGTGTGCGAGAGAGCTCGCTTTCGTTTCCCATGGCTTGTCGCGTCGATATCACTCACGCTCGAAAGCAGGCAGCTGTCGATATCAATTAGGCAC